>JAQIXS010004759.1:0-14254 GCA_034700785.1 Rossiulus vilnensis
ACCGTACGAGATATCGTATATCGATCTCAATCAAAGCCAGCCACAGCTAGGGCTACGAAAACTGCAGCGCGACCGCCGCCATCAGGGGCAGCCATTGCTGCTGCCCCCGAAAATCGCAAGCCTACGCAAAACGGCAGAAAACAACATTCGTAGTTCCCTTCTTCCGCATGAAAATGACGCGCACACATTCTCACCGATGTCCAACATCATCGGAGAATACACTAAAAGCGGCGCTAACGATTACAATAAACAACACTCACCTGAAATCAAGCGCGACTACAAGAAAATATGCAAGGAAACAAAGAATCTTCGGACTTGCGGGGAAGCTTGGCTTCGCGAAACTACAGCGCCCCCTTACGATGTGCTTTCTAACATTGCTTACCCACCAACGTTGATTGCCACCAATAGCGCCACACTGCAAAGTACAGTGTTATCTGCCCTGTTGATAATGATGAAAACAGTTCAGATAGCAAAATGCAGGAATTTGTTTACGGATTTTAAGAAGGAAGAAACTCCGATAAACGCGAATTTTAATGATAAACCCAGATTGGAAAAGCATGTTTTGGCGGGAAACTGTAAAATTCACGTTTTTTTATCATGCATGAATTTTGCGAAAGTAACTTGTTTATACGTTGATCAAATTCTCTATTGTAATGTTTGCCTTCAATGTTTTTTTTCCCTGGAAACGTGATGCTGTCTCCGAAAGATGAAACTTTTTCCACAGATTGTAAATATTTTCTTCTATGCGTTTATTTTAGCTATAAATAAAGGAACAGGATTTGATGTAACTTACAGCAATTAATTAATTTGTAAAAATAAACGTTTGCCAATATAGTGTACTCTATGATTCTGCTGCAAAGCTTCATTATTTTAGGTACTAATTGGGTTCTAGATAAAAATCACATTTAAGGGGAAAATGGCAATGATAAAAAATGTTAAAGCATGAAGCAAATACATGTAAAAAGTTTGTTCTTTTCTAAAATTACAAATAATGGTCAAAAAGCCTCATAAATCTGCACACAATGTTACTCATAAAGATCATAAGGGACAGCTGTGGATGTTGTATCGGTGATAAGCTCCAAAATTGGAACGCTTCCTTTGTTTTCAGGACTTACTAAAATTAAATAAGATGTTTTGTATTAAAATATGCGGCTCCATGCCCGTAGAGCAGACATTTAATATAATCAAGGTAAACCACCTTTATCTTCGTAGTCCGCTTCTCCTGCATACACTTCACCAAACCCATTTTGAGTATCATAATGATCCATCAATTCGTGGATTAGCTCCTCCATTCTAAATTCATCGTACTAGAAAAGGATGCCATAAAGCACGAATTTCCTTTCTGCTGCTATTGATCTTGTAATTCAGAGATTACAAACCTGTTTATCTTTTACGATATTTTCAGCCAAGACTTCGTATATAGTGCGATCAGGAGGAATGTCATGTGGCTAAAAAGAAAAAAAAATAATGACTGTTATTTCCAGGATTAGTAGTATTTCTAAACAAATTTTGTAAAGAATAGCCAAATCTACAATTAAGATCTCCTTTTTGAAAACGTTTGCCTACGGCGTAATTCCCTTAATTTTATTTCCAAAAAATATTGTATAAAAATGTAAGCACAAATACATAATTGGAAATAGTTTTTCAAAAAAAATTCATCTACGACGTTTATCTAAAACGCTTGTGGTCATGTTACGTCAAATTATGTCATCTATCATTTTTATTTAAAGAATATTTATTTTTATAACATTTTTTATTTAATTTAATTAGTATTTTTTAATATAGAGCGGGGCAGAAACAATGTGATGATTAATATTTTGAAAATGAAAACACTATTTGAGAAGCAAAGTCAATTCTATAAGAAAGTATTATATACAATCGTATGTTACAATTGTCGCCGATTTCCTTCAATGAATCAATATGTAGTAGCTAGAGTAGAAAAATTCGGCCTATTTTATAATTACAGTGTATATGGATTATGCTAGTAATTAATGGCATACCAAATTCTTCAGTGCTGATGGCAAGGAGTCCTCATCCTCATCATTTTCATCATCATTCATGCTCCCCTCCATATTATGCTCGTTTACATTTTCATTCTGAAGATTTTCATAATCTGAATCATAGTCATTGACCAACGAACTGAAGGATCCTAAATAGTATTTCCATGCCCAACAGAAAAAAAGGGTTACCTAATTATTTTTTACCCTATAAATGAATTCTTAATTATTCAAAGTGAGTTATTATAATGCTTTACTTACTACTGTGTGGTGTAGTAACCAAAGATTCTAGAAGCGCAGTTTGCTGAAAATTCGTATAGGAATCATGATTTGAAGGCATTTCATCATCCTCCATTTGGGTAATCTTGCTTGTAAAGGCGTGATATTGAGGTCTGGATTGAAGTGTGGTTGTCCCTGCATTATTAACAGTGGTTAAATCGTTTAATGATACGTTACTGCCATTTTCACTCTTTGCAGTCGATGTTAGCAGCTCTGAATGAAAAGCATTGACATTTTCTTCAAACGTGGGACGATTTTGCAAAGCCTCGATAATTGTCGGCATTTTCGAAACTGAAGTTTTGGATGGATTTGTAATGGGTGAATCACCATTATTTTCATCGACAGGCCCTGGAGTTGAACGTGTCAAGGTAGCAAATGCCACAATCTGGAAAAATAATGTCACCGTCTAAAAACCTATATATATATATATATATTTAATTACTATCGTTAGACTAGTAACTGAACTACACTAAACCTTATTAATTTCGCTGTCTTCAACCACAGTCTCAGCGTCCTGCGAAAGCTTCTTTTCTGAAGGAAGTGTTGGATAATCACCACTCCTTCCTTTAAATTAATAAATGTCAAAAACCATTTTACGACATGACAACATTTTAGATATTTTAAAAGCAACATTAAAGGTTGAACACACTAACCTAGAGCAACAGGAGAGCCTTCAACAAAAGGCTCTGCATTACAGCTGAACAGCATCAATCCAATGTATAATTTGAGGAGCATTTTGTGTCGTTGTTTTATCAAAATCTCTAAGTTGGACTGAACAAAAAAAACGGAGATTGAAAAAATTCAAACAGCGTCGTTATTCATTTTATGTGTAGATAAGTGAAAGGAAGTGCTCGCTGATGAAATATGAGATTAATAGGCCAGTTTCCCATACTTTGATGAGAACAAGTAGGAACCGATGTTCTACAACACAAATACACTAGAATTCTTTCATAATTGCCACTTATAATTTACAGTTTCAAAAGGCAATTTTTATTTCTAAGCAAACTATTCAAATACAAAGTGAAATAGAGATAAATCTACTTGGATCTATTTTAAATTTCAATTCAACTGGCACATGAACATTCTAAATAGCAGTCATATTATGTATGCATTGTTCAAGAACACGAAAAAATGAATACAGAGTAGTGGAAATGGTCAAGTATGTATCAGTAGTTTCTCTGCTTCTAAATGCAAATAGTAAAATTAACTGATTCCAAAATAAAAGTAGTTATAGTGTGGATCTTTCCGTATCAAGCGTGGTTCGTCTTTTATAGAAAATGTATGGACACATCATTGTAATTTGTTGAATTTATATGTATTTGGCAATATCTCTGCACCCTGAGCAAAGAAAGAAAAATCAAACTAAAAGATCCAAGTTTTTTCCTTTCTTATATCGCCAGTTCAAACTCATAAAACTAGAAAGATCCACACTTTAACATTTTGTTTCTTTTCAATCTTGAAATACATGCATGTTTAAATATCAGATGCAGCGCTTAAATGAATTGATCTGCAATGAACTTCTCATTTCAATACATGTTCCATAATTTACCAGAAGCTGAAATGCTGTATTAAGCCAGGCTTGGCCAGCGTGGATGAAGGGTTAAAAAATTTATCAATAAATACAGGGCTAAAAATTGATTGATTAAAAAAGTATTTTGGGACACAATGCAAAGGTGATGTGGTTAAATGCACGATAAATACATTAGATTGCGTGATAAGTTCTTTAATTAATGTCTTTAGACATAGGGTATTCAATGATTTTATTCCATGATAACAGATGCCTTAAAACATCAAATTTGCATCTTGCGTAGCCAAAAATAAGGTACAAGTTGTACTTTCGTTCATGAATTCTGCAAATGATTAGAAATATAAAGGCGCTTAACTTAACATTGCTTTAATACTGGTGGAGAAACTGACTAAGCAATCCTTATTTACTGATATTGACTGTCAACAATGACGCCAGAAAAATAAATAAGTAAATAATTAAAACAATGTAATAGCTATTGGGCTATCAGCATTGTTCAGAAGATATCTTTAATATTATAAGGGAATGGAACAACAAAATTGAGAGAAATGGGGTTTCCTGGTATTATTATAAAATGTAACCTTAATTGGAAATTAAACGCAAATAATTTTCGACGTCTTTTCACAGAAAACGTACAAATGAATATGTTAAAACCATATACTGTATGCAAAATTTCTGTCAAATACCCATCAAATACATGTAATCCTTCCAAGTAGCTTGTGATTCGTTTTGTATCCAGGTTGTGAAACTAGTGACAACGTCAGAAAAAAAGTGAAAGTCATATCATGATTACTTATTGTGCTACCTTTTCAATTCAAAGCTTACTCGTGATTAACTTCGTTAACTTTGTATACAATTTGTAGCCACATTAAAAAGAATGATTATCGTTATTACTTGTTACCCATAGAAATCCAGGATTTTATCTAATTATCAGGTCTACATAATTTTCCTCGTATGTTAATCATTGATTAAATATTCAATTCAATAGCAATAGCTGCTCAGGGTACATATACAGTATAAAACATAGCACAATAAACTAATCCTATTATTTGGGTAGATAGTAACGCTTAATGAATGAAAATACAATGGTAGAACTATAAATCGTGGTTATAGTAAAAGAAAATATATCCATCATTAATGTTCTAGTCATATGAGTATTTATGCAGATAACACTTACTGGGTGACATAGGTTCATACTAATAGATGGAAAACGTTTAGATGTTCAAAACAAGATGGTAAACTAAAAAACATACAGCTGATTCTAAATAATCAACCCTCTCCATATAGCTTTACAGAATAAGGCTGGCAATAACAGAAACCAATTGAAGACATGTGAAATATATGGCGTAAATTTTAGACCTAGCAGTTTACACAAGTACATTATCAACTGACAATTAAGTTTTAAGATGGTGTTAAAAGTATATTCATATGTCACATTATCACAACACGTAATCAGAGTTAACAAGTGTCCAAATATACACAATAAGACTATACTTTCCTTTTACAAGACAAATAAAATGTGTTGATGAAAATAAAAATACATAATGCTTAATATAACTATCTGGCAGCTCTATATAAGCGAATATAACACTTTTATCCCACAGGTACATCTTTGGTACAAATTCACATCAGATATATAGCTTCGGGTGTTTTTGCTTTACGCTGAGGAGGGTTTTGAAATGTTCATTGAGAAAAACACCGCATGACAAGTAGCATATACTTTGAATGAGTATATTCTTAATTGTAACACGATTCTTATTAAGAAGTTGGTCGAGTTCTGGCAGGTTGATACGCCCATTAGCTAAACAGGCTAAGATGACAAGTAGACATAATAACTACTGTGAAAGGTTGCTCATTGATAATATAGTGAAGCTCATTTAAAAAAATATACATTCAATGAAAAACGCATTAAGTGTTGGAAGCAGAAATTAGTATACATCTATACTAACTACTAAACTTCAATAATGCAATTCAAAACGAGCAGCTCATAATAAAAAGTAGCTAGTAATTACACCTAGAGCTGTTCCAGTTCTTTGATCGAAAACAATTCCATTTTTAAACTGTGTTTATTAAAGAAAATCTTAGTTATGGAAAAATTATTTTGAGTAAGTAGTTTGAATTCTAATGCAATGCAGTTCTCTCCCTTTTGGTGATAAAATGCCACTTATCGTGAAGTTTTTTTGAATTGTTCAAGTCTGTATTAATATGTGCAAGCATGGCAGTCTCATTTTATTTTATAAAGTACTGTAGTTTCAAGCATTAACTAGCCAAAGTGGTTGGCATTCCAGAATAACCTTTATTTTCAAGAGCAATCAAAAATTTTAAAGTTGTGTAGTGAGTGATTAAAAAGATTCAAAAGTTGGATAAGTATCACAGAATCACTCTCTAAATGAATCAACACTTGGTCCATTATGTAAAAAAAAAAATTAAGGTAAAAAAAAGATAACCACTCCATATTTGACAGATATAAAAAACACTTAAAAAAGCTGCTTAGGACTTAATTCCAAGATAAACAAATTGATCATTTCCCCATGTAAAAAGACACCAATTGTTAGGCCTATAAGCTTGCTAAAAAATACCAAGATTAAAGAATTTATTGCAAATTTATAAATGGGTCAGATTTTGTTTAAAAAGCTTAAATAAATAGTTTATTATATGTTTAGGCAAACAATATAATTTGAATAGTTGTAATCCAATTACCTTCTAACTTTCCTATTTTTACAGTTTTTATTTGTTTCTGGCTAAAATGTAATAGGACCAAGTATCTAATGTATGGATTAAAGAGACTGGGCAGTGTTAGAGAACACAATCACAGTAATTAATAGATAGTTCCATGGGCATAAACGTCATTATCAAATGAAAATTCAAGATGACGTTTAGTTTGTTAATTGAAAAATATTAATCTAGAGTGTAATTTCTCAACAACAATACCATTTTTTGAGAACCACTTTATCAAAAAATGAATTGTAGTCTTACGCTACATAACGTCACGATTTAGGTGTCATCCTTGAGCAGGGCCATCCTACTGTCAAAGCAAAATACATTACATCCCATTCAGTGATCTAGCCTCTTTCCTACTTATATGTACAGTTGAATAATATGAAGTATGCAGAAGTTCTAACATTATGTTGAATGCTATAAAGTAGGCTGCCGCCTTAACAAAACAGTTAAAAAAATAGGTTTCTTTTCGATGAAAAGAGAAACAATTCCAGCATGCATGTAATAGATTCAATGGAATGAATTCGTCCTTAGCAGCTTGATTACCGTTTTTTAAAATAATATGACTTGGGTTGAAATTTAACCGGATCTGACAGGTCCTGAGTGTTGATCAAACAACTTTTGCAATCTATGACGAAGTTTCTAAACAGCAAAATGTAAAGACAATGGGTCTTTACACGATGAATTTGACCAGAAGGGCAGATAGTAAAAGAGTTAAAAGAGAAAGAAAAGGTGACGCCAATGCACTGCCACCAGTAAGATCGCTCCTCTTAATAAGAACTCTACGCAGAATGTGCACTTTTCCATTATATGCATCCACATCAGAATCCATAATTTCTGAAATCTGTCCTTCCCAGGTGACAAAGAAATCTAAGAATTTAGGCAAAAAGTTAAGATTCAGCATGATACATACGTTTCACGTTAATTTACAATGCAAGCACAACACATGTCAAGCAAATTTCAATATGCCTACAAATAAAAGGTCTGGCCATGATCATATAAATAGTATTTTATAATCAAATACGATGATTTTCATGCAAGAATTCTAATTTACTGTACTCACGTCCATTATTTTCAGTAAATGTAAACTCTCCTTCTAGCATTTGTTGTCGCTTCTTATTTACTAGTTCCCTGATGGAGTAAGCACTATTATTCACTATTAAATTTCGTTGTAATAGCTGCATGGAAACAATAAAAGTAATGAATCACACAATAATATATTTTGTTTTTTGGTTCAGAACTACTCGATTTAACTACAGTAGTTTTCAATATTGGGATTGAAATCAACCGAACAATGTATGTTTAACAATACACCCAGGCCCTGTTATACAGCATTTAGTTATAACGGCTTTTTAATTTTATGGCTCAGTTCTGTTTTACGGCGATTATTTTCTAGTATAACAGCTCCTTCCTCAAAAACGATGAAATGAACTACACTAAAAATTTCAACTAAAAACGGGGCCTAGGTGTACTGATTAAACATGAAAATGGTAAGTTTACATACAACAGTATGAATATAAAAATGTATCATGTACAGAATGTGGTTTTCGATCAGTATGCTTTGTTTGGCTATTAAAAACATATTTAAAAATTTAACTGAGTAAACTGTTTTTGCACAGTTAGTTTTCTTTTGCAAACCAACTGTAGTGACTTATGTTTATTAAAATCTAACAAAGCTGTACATATTCGATTAAATTAATAAACATACATTCATCTTAACAACACATGATCTATGGCGTTTAAAGAATATTAAAGAGAATTTATTTACCTTTTTGACCTGATAGAAGTGACTTCCACTAAACAATTTCTGGTATTCAGATGGAAATTCCATTTTGACATTATTCCACGCTTCATTGTGGGGAACAAAATAAGTAAATTTTCTAGTAACATCTCGAAATTGATCATTGAAACTTTCCTGTTGTCCTAATGTAAAGGTGGAGCTGTTAAAAGTCAATTAATACAAATTAAAAATGTAATCAAGAAATGGACTATAATTTGATCGTGGATATACGAGTACATCACAAACAATCAAAAACACCAAGCAAGCACAAGCCATCCACTTACCTCAAACTTGCATCACTTGCCAATTTCTCATAAATTGAGTGGTAAGGAATACCCATGAGTTTGTCAATTATATGCACCATACCATTTGTTGCAATAATATCAGGAGTAATTATAGTTGCATTCACACCGCCGCCCATAACTGTTGTCTCTATAATTTGAAGAAACACAATACTTCATAATTTAAACTATTTGAGAAATAAGAGAGCGTTTTGTGCAATAAATTGTACCCACTTTCCCATGTAGAACTAAAATGTAGTTTGCGATTTTCATCCAGAGTATTTACTGGCCTCTCTACGCCTACCGAACCTTTAATGATGTTTTCAGTTGTTATTACATTTGGTACCACATGAAGTCTCAACATCTAACAAACAATAAATTTGAATTGTGAACCGTGAGTTTCCAAGAAACGTTTTCGCCTCTATGTTTAAAATGGGTGGCTATAAAGTCAATAAATGTTCTTTACCTGTCTCAATTTTACTTCATCCGTAAGAACGATACTGAGCCTTGTTGGGTCGAGGTTTGCAAATGCAGTATTTGAAGGTGCAAATAAGGTGAAAGATGAGCCAGACTGTAAAATGTTTATCAAGTCGCCGCCCCTCCTGTTAAGCTCTTCAGCAAGCCTCCTGAAAATTCGTAAGAATTATTTAGAAGAATGCTGCTCAGCTATAGGCATAATGAACAAACACAATTTAAATTACTTCAATTGAGAGTTCTGGTTCACTAGTTGAAGCAAGTTCAAATTGCTGACAATCAGTGGATTTTCAATCAGGTGAACAACTCCATTCTTCACAGGAATATTTGCTCGAACAACCTTAGCAATAACGGTTCCTCTGGGGTAAGCAGGATATCCTACTACTGTGTTGCTTTGTGCTATTACTAAAACGATAGATTAGTTGTTAATAATCGTAAAACATGTTTTGAAAGCCAGTTTAATGCTAAAAAATACCTTATTTACAAAATGTTGTACAACTGAAGTGGTTCGGTTTTTCATTATGATACGTTTGGCTAGATTAGGTTATTTGATAATGGTTTATGGAGGCGTTTTTGTAGTTTTTTTTAGCAGCTTTTGGTAATGCAAAGTTACATGATTTGCAACATTTTGGTCATGTAATGTTTTGTCCACAACATAAAGATGTAGAACATTAACACATGTTGCATGTTGGGCCAACTTTATTTACGAAATTCTCTTCAAGTTTATGGAAATAGCAATCTTAATTTCAACATATTAACTCTGTTTTTTTTCTGAATAATCCACGGACAAATCTAAAGGCGTTGAATGGTCAACCCAGTAATTTTGCTAATTAATATGCTAGTGCATATCGTCCTTAATAATGATTCCTAAATATTTTTCAGATGGAACACTTCTAAAGGAACAACTTCTAGCCCGTTTGCAAAATAACTGGCAAGTATTGTTGTCCATGACACTTGTTGTATCTGATAATAGCATTGGTACAAACGTCTATTACTGTGCCAATATTTGCAAACTTATTTGCTCAAAAATAAAATTTTAAAATTTACCAGTAAAAACTGCATTTAAAATTTAGATAATGACTTTTTTGCTTCTGCTGATGGCTTTTAAAGTGATAATTCACATCTCGAACTATTTTTGAAATTATTGCTAAGATCATACATACACTGTAATTACATTTTTTTCTCCAAAATTTAAGTGTGTGCATCCTACAGCAAGTCAAACTAAATTTCTCTCTGTTATTCAACAGAAATTGCTAAATTACCTAAATGTTTAAACAAAAAATTTTTTTTCTTACACTCATAGCCTCGGTCATAAGCATTGGTTTCATTCTTCAATGATATTAAAATTTTCATGTCAGTAAATGCTAAAGACGCCTGAGCGTCTCTAGGAAACGCTGTTGAGAAGAAAACTTGGTTTGGTATGATGTGGCCATCTATAACCTAAAAACCAGAAATAGTTAAGTCATAACAATTGCTTTAAAAATACATGTAGTAGCGAACAGCCTATTGACAAAATATTACCAATACCTGCAATGTTCAATGTTGCCAGCAACATTTTTGTTAATAAACTATAATACCAATGATTTTATGCATGCACTCAAGCAATATATAAACTAGTAGAAAACAAGTTTAAAAAAATATGTATATATTAATATTTTGCAAAAAATGTAAATCATTATACTTTTAAGAAGAGATATTTAGATGAGGAATCTTATTTAGCAGAGGATTAAATTAGTCACAAGTGTTTAACATTGCAGGCACTGGCATGTTCTAATAGTTTTTTTTAACAAGTCCGCTTACTCTATCATCCACTCTGTTCCAAACTTCCCTGTTGGTGTTTCTATCCACTGGTAAAAAGAAAGTATGTCCATCACCACCTTGTAGAACCATCTGCTTTTTTGCCAATGTAACTCTACCAGCAAACATTCTGCATGAAACAATACGCATTGTAAGCAGAGCGAATATTGCACACACAAAAATACCAATATTGCTTTTTGTCAAAACACAACCACAAATATAAGTTATGTCCACAAGGAAATCAAATCAGAGGACATAAAACAATAGTTAGAATAAATAATAGAGGGATGGTGAGAGAGTAAGGGTGTCACCGAAAAGCATCACCCGATATGTTTTAAAAACAGTTTTGTAATGAATCTGAAGCAATGTCGTGAAATTTGGAACGTATGTCATTTATATAGGTTTGTATGCAAAAACATGCTTCGTTATAGAGCATTTCGCTTCACAGACATCTTTTCAGGAACATATATAGGCCACCACCCGAGTTATGAGAGTATTTGTTTGTACATGTAGGTCTACTATTAATACTTTCAAAAATAGTCAATGGAAAAACAAACACCCAAGGATAATGCTTTTGACAACAGATGTTCACAGCCTCAGTAAATCTTTTTCATCCAACTTACTCCAAACTTTCATCAATGCCATATTCCTGTGGGTTGTTTAGAAGGAGATTTGCTGAAGGATTATAAAAATTCAAGTTGTTGCTCCTGGATAGTGTAGGCTCCAATACTTGGTCAATCACGTGTAAAACTTGCTCTTGTTCATTTGACGTTTTACCCTTAATATCAATTCTAACAATGCGCCCTTGGTTTACGAAGTACTCGTACTATAAATAATGAAAAACAAAGAAATCATTAATCCCAACTCCAATGTCCTATATGCTTTATAATATGGACAATCACTAACTAGAACACTATTTTGGATCTAACTGATCGCTTAAATACTTATCACTTTTGTCCTTGACTCTGGTGTATCTTGTCTCATTATCCAGAGCGGAAGACTACCAAAAGTTTCAGAGGTCAAATATCTAGGAAACATATCAGAAGTAACGGCAGATTTCACTGAAAATAAAATGGTCAGTATAAGGACTATAATTTAAGAACTGTATAATATGCAATACGATGTCATAGAAAATTAGCAGTTGAAATGTGGTAAAAAATAATTAAAATAATTACATTGTAAGGTAAGTACACTGTTGTAAGAAAATGAAAATGTCAGTTACTCACCAATATGGTAATTTGTTAAGCCGACTTCATTAATAGATCTCGCATTCCTGCTCATGGCATCGTTCGTTGGAGCAAATAACGTTACTGATTGTTGCCGAAGCATGTGGGATGCGTCATCATTTCGTTTTACAATATTAAAAAACTAAAATGGAAAAAAACACATTTTATTTATTAAAGAGAAATAAGTTTAACGGTATGTACTGATAAATAATAACGTCAAACAAGATGCAAACGTTATGAATGGGGACAACTGAACAGCGATTAACAAACACCTTTCTAGAAAACTGTACAACATACAATTTCCAATTTCTCTAAATAAATATCGATTGTCAACCAATTCAATACAAGTATCGGTTATAAAAAGATTATTATTAAATTGAATTCAATATACACTGTACATAAAAAATAATGGGGGTGGTAATCTGACATTTTATTCAGATCAGCCATACCGTCATCATAATTTCGGCAAAATAAAACGAAGGTTTCAGCCATGGAGACGTAGGTAGGCTAGATGTCAAGGGTTTAAAACATGCATCATGGGCCATGGCAGTCACCTTGCTTCTGAGAAGTAGAGCTGCCAAACTAACCCACTTTCTAGTCATTTAAACGCTAATGTTTGAGATGATTAAGCTGGAAAATTTACAGCTTAGACTTGAACCCATGCAATTATTCCACCAGAGGGTCACATAATATGCAAATTTTAAAAAAAGATACTAAAATGAAATATCAAACAAAATAAGAAAATACATTAAAACTATTTTAAAAAGTGGAACATAACTGCATAAAGTATACAGGTAAATCATGTGGATTATCAATTTTTGCTGCTGGTATATTAGAATAGTTACCTACAGTATTTTAAGTTCATATCATAACAACACAGGGACATTTCCGTTAAAAGCAAATAACGCAAATCAATTACAGAGCATCATGATCTCTCTAGCATTTTTAGGATATTTCTAAAAAAAAAAATTTTTTCAAAAACGTCAGTAATGAAGTGTAAGTCGTTTGACCTAGGCAAAACATTTAGAAAATCAAAATTTTAAATATGAAATCAACAGCATAACGGAGTATATGTGCGTTAAATTTGGAGAAGAAAAAAATGCCAAAGCAAATTATTTTTCTCGAGCATTAAGTCGGAAATAATGTAACATTAGTGGCTGTTAGTGAAACGTCTTTCCAAAGTAATCGTAAATTATTGCAATTTCTGTCTTAAATTTTCAGTTCATTTACTTCAGGATGAATTGTTAAGAACATGAAGGAATGGGTGAATTAGCAATATATATATATATTTTTTAAAAAACTTGTAATATCCACAATAAATACAATTGGGGGATTAAAAAGTAACAAATGCATTGCAAAACCGAAACCAGTGACATTAACATGTTGGCATGGTCAGTTGTCACGCACAATAAATGGCAATAATACAAATTAAATCTTTAGAAACAAAATTTTACTATGCTCATTGTACGATTATTTCAAAAAATGTTTCTTATTTCCAAAGGGAGGCCAACGTACATTGTTTCGAGATCGAGTATAAGTAGTTGTCCATGCTTTCTTGATGTAACATGTACAATGTGGCCTGTGATTTTGGGTCTTTTCTTTAAAGTCCCAAAGCTTTATATTCATCAAGCCCAATATGTCGCCATCATTGTCTTGAAATTGATAAAGCATTTCCTGTTACATATTTTCCTACAGCAACATGCGTAAGACTCAAAAAGTTCTCAGAATTAATGTCACAGACCATAATGTCTAAATGATTCGTTGAAAAAACGTATTATCAGACTCATTCATTTGGTCTGGAAATAACAATGTCAGGGACAAAATCTAAATTGGATTAGTTCACAATTACGAAATTTAATTCACGCCATTTAGGTTAAATGGGCTCAAATGAGTCTCTCCCATCTCAATCTTTTCACTAAAATTGTACTAAAATTGTAGCCTTCGCAAGCCAATAAAGTAACACATTCTTTTTCGCAAATAACCTTTTCAACATTATAGATGTAAATATTCGATTACCAATGGAAAAGGTTTGGTAAAGCAGAATGGTACTTGCACAGTATATGCAAGTGAATGAACTTGCTCTGAATCGTTTCGAAGGTTGGTTGCTCATTCTCCTAAATACCGTTTGGGTAATGTCCAGCTTGCCTCCGTCAATACTGTCAAGTATTTGGGTGTTA
>JAQIXS010004760.1:0-14244 GCA_034700785.1 Rossiulus vilnensis
TAGGTCTTCTAATACTGACTTGTACTCAATTTACAGGGTATGTGTTACCCTGCCAGAATTTCGTTACAGGTTACAATAAAATTGCTGTTACTAATACATTAGTGGAACACACCACTTCTAATTTGACTAAATATACTTGTAACTGGTTTGGTATCGATAAATAAATGGTACCTATCAGTCCATACGTGTACAAGTACAAGTCCATAACGTTTGTGAAATAGGGCCCTGTAGCCTTAATTTCACTTTCGTGCTGAAAAACAACGCATTTAATACCATTACCACTATTAAACCACAAATGCCTTGACCTGAATTCGATAATAAAAAAGCCAATTGTTTAATATGCCATTGTTGCAGCCGCAGTGTAATTACGGGCGCCCATTACTGCAATTACCTTACCAGAAAGGGAAGCACGTCGTTCCAAAAGTCGGTATTAATCAGCGCATGCGTTTGATTTATGGCCCTTGCACGCCAATTTATTCTTGTCGACGAAGACAATGGGCTGCGAATGCAATTAATGCCTTTGTCTCGAAGCGGTTTAATTTCTCCCTGCAAGGCAAAACAGTCTGATTTGTAGTGTGTGTTTTCTACGTCATCTTGAATAATGAGCGAAGGGCATTGGGAATAAAAAACGAAACGGATTAGGGCGGCCATCTTGTCTTGCTGCATGTTTGAACATCTTGACTGGGCCCTAACTTGAAGAGTTATTGTCTAATTAAAACATCACGAAGCTCATATTTGTAGCAAAAATGTGCAGGATGCATTTCAGCATCGCTTGTACAGTAAAAAGGTTTAAAACATCCTGTCAAAGGTGCTTGGCCATTTATGATAAATTGTTATGTATTTTTAAATTCACTATTAAATCCCAAATGCTGCATCATCAAGCACTAACGAACTCTTCATCTAACAGTGTTGTAATTTATAAAAAATAAGAACCTAAATACTGGCGTGTTTGTATTTTCTTTGAACCATCTTTAATGTAGTAAGGTTTTGCTGGCTGATGTCATTTATGCATAATTGTCATAATGCCATAACATAAATATACATAATGCATAATAATACAAAATACAATGAAGCAGTGATTCATGATTCATGATTTGCGATATTTCCATTTCCTTCTTCTTAATTTTCTGAAGAACGGGGCTTTTTCAAACGATGTAAAACCATAACTTATCAAACGCCAAAAAATCAACTTTCAGAAGGAATAAACGGAATAGTTTCGTCAAAAATACAGATACATGCATCAATAATCTGATTTCGTTCAAACGACAAAAAGTGTACAGCCTGTACACCAATGATGTCTAATTACGAAAATAGATATGGAAACATAGAAAAAAAATGTGTTTTGTCGAAATTCCTCCAAAACGTCATATCCCCCACTCGTATGGCACCACATGTAAACATTCAAAACGCTCCATTCTCTTAAACATGTTATATTTCAAACACCTGACTTGGTTTCAAGGTGCAAAAAATTAAATAACCTTTATTAAGGACCACTTCACCAAGTTCTTGGATGTCTGGAATTTGTAGTGCTTAAATGTTTTTTTGCACTTTCCATCCAATCAACAAACTGTCAGGTATTGACTACGAACCGGTGTTTCACATTAGCATGATGTTCTATGGAAATCAATGACAATTTTCATTCCACAAGGCCAAGAGGTGTACCAATTGCTTACTTATTACTGTAGCAGGTGGGGAATGGCCCCTACAATGTTTTGAGCTGTAAAAACGTATTTTGGGGGCATGTCGCTTACTACCTTATGGCTTGGCACCCTTCAGCGAATTAACGACGTAGGCTTACATGTCTGTACTTTCTTTTTAAATAACAGATCAAAGCTCAAAGGAAAGCAATATATATGCGAAATGTGTACAAAAACTGGATCCTGGATTCTTTTTTATATTTGCCCTTTTATGTTTCGTCATTTTTACTTTCGGCCTTTGTGAAGTTCGATATTTTTATTTTCGGTATTTCCACCTAGAACCGGAATGGGCAACCCTGTTCCTTATTCCGCCCTTCACCCCTTTACTGGGGTAAAGGTTAGAAATTGTGAACCAGTGCTAAAGTGAGGTTCGCAGACGAACTCATTGATTTAGACTTTTAGCACATAAAAAAATCAGTTTGATACGAAATGTTCAACAAATAGGCGCCAAAATTGTCAAATTCAGCCAAAAATATTGTCAAACAAATTTTCCCACATTTTCCAACATTCACTTGTTTACTTCAGTGGCGCACCCAAGGAGGGGGGAAAGGGGGCGCGTGCCCCCCACAAGGCCAAAAGCAGTCCATCATTTCATACTAGATAATGAAATGTTCTTGCTTGAATGGCTTTATTTTACTATTATTTCTAATCCAGTTTTTCCAAATTTTCGACTACGGCGTTTCTTTTAATAGCAGCAATTATTTATAAAATATTGAGGCTAAAATTCCGGATTTGAAACCTAAATTTGCAAAATTAGCGCCTGCGGTGTTCCTTTTAATTAGGAAATTTCTCGGAAATTTGTTGTACATGTATTAAATTGCAGACTAAAATCCTGTACTTGTAACTCAAATGTTCAAAAATGTTCGATAAGCCACCTGATTATTCATTTGCTGCCTGCATAATGGGACGAATTTGAAAACTAGCTTGCCCACCCCTGACCTGGAGCCTTGAAATCCATGTTTCAGACCCGCAGGTAGCTGCGTGGGTAATTCAAAGCCTCCACCTCGCACCCCGCAGCCGGCTTCCGCCGCCAGCCGTCGGAGGGCGCCGCCTGGCCGCGGCTGGTAAGCCGCACGCCGTGATCGCTTAGCCGCGCCCGGCTGGCGGCGCTCATCGCTTCGGCTGGCCGAGCGCATGCGCCGAGCCGGCCCCTGGCTACAATGTTCGACACTGGGCGGCTGGCGGCGGCGCTTCTTGTGACAATGCATCGTGAAGGTAAGATAATGAGCGAACGCATTTTTGCGATGTCGAGTGACCCATGGAATATTGTGCACATGCGAGACCGGAGCTCGGAGTAGCTGTGCGGCCGAGGCAGCAGCGAGAGGCCGGGAGCGGCGTCGTCGCCGAGGACGGTACGTTTCCATTTCTTCTCCCGCGGTTTCTACCCCGGCGCCCCTGGACTGAGACGGCAGCCGGCTTTCGGGCTTGCCGGTTTGGAAGCGATGCTGATTTCACGTTCCGCTGCTCGTTCCCAGCCCGGGTTCCGAACCCGGTGTTCCGCTGATGGGCTGGTGGAACGTTCGCCTGCAGCAAATTCGCTACGCATTCCGAGTGAAAGTGGGAAAGTGGGAAGGCCATGCTTTCCTCCCTGGTGGAAGGGTCGGAATATCAGCGCAGTGGATAGCAGTGCAAATCGACTGATATGTGGTGATATTGGTAAAATGATGCAGGGATACCGTAAGCGTGCTGGTATCGGTAGTCCCGAAAAATACTACGTCACTGCCATCGGTATAGAAACAGTGATATCAGCGGAGAACCACATACAGCGGAAGCTCGATTATCCGATTTTCGGCTTGACCGAGGTGAAGAAACCTCGGATAAGCATTCCGATCAACCGAGGTCATGAGCAGATAACTAAAGAACGGGGGGGGGGGGGGGGCGTTCAGGCGTATCGGGCTGCTTGGAGGCCATAAAATCTGGTTGAAACGAGTTGTAGCTATTTTCGATTTATGCATATTCGTGTTTACTGTGCAAGTGCATCAAAAAAGCTTCTACTGTGCAATATACAGTTGCAACTATACTTTTGATCTTTCGTGGAATTCCATTTTCCGAGATAGCCAGGGTCCCGACTACCTCGGATAACCGAGCTTCCCCACTGTAACCTACTGATCTTTTCATCAGGGCTGCCTGTGTATTCAAAAATAAATGTAGGCCTATATTCAGAAATTTCGGTTTAAATTCCGATTTAGGGGAAAACGCGCGAAATTTCAGGCTTGTGCCTTGCTCACCGTGAATGAAAGTAAATTTCCCAAATTTCGGTGTGGTAATTTTTGAATTACTGCAGGTTGTAGGGAATAAACGGGGTAAACGCATGCAGTAGGCCTACATATACCATAATCCACAAACATTACAGACTTGTACAGAGATATGCAGTGATTGGTGCAAGTTGGAGTGCTACACAAGCAAAACTCCTACACTAACAAATTATTTATCCATAGGCCTACCTTACAAATTGCAAGTAAATTTCATCAAATTACAAGCGTTGTATTCCACAAAAGTATTTGTAATAGCAATTTTCTTGCAACCTGTTGTGAATTTCTTACAAGGGAACAGATGCCCTGTAAATTCAAGTGCAAGTGAGTTCTAGAAGCATTTTGCAATTTTGGCTTTTAAATAAAAAAGGTGGCCCAGGGATATCTACTTGCTGAAGAAAATACAATTTAGGCGGTTAGTTTCTTGGCTCCCGAGTGCATTACGGACCGTACGTCTGAGCAAACATGATTCATGTTTGCTGCTTCCCGTATGCAAATAAGACAAGAAGTAATTTGTTTGAAATATTGTTTGCACGCACGGCAGGACGTTTTTCTGAGTTCTGTGGAGCGCAACAAATAACGCCAGGCCAGACTTTGCAAGAAATTTCGAGGGGAAAAGTACGCACCCAGTATGAAACCCAGTATTTGTTCAGTTTTGGAACGCAAAATATACCCAGCTCCAGCACCGATGCCAACGGTGTGCGTGACCTTGGCCTCCGAAATTCGGTGAGGATTTTGTTTGTGGTTCGCACAAATTTGGAGCAGGGGAGGGTGTAACTAGCCCTCCATATTTTCCCCTATCCCCTCGTTTTGTGGTACTCTTGAGGCACCCGTACTCTATTATTCCATGACCCCACGCACCTGTGCCCTCAGGGCTACCCATAGATCTCAATTTAAGTTTACCCCTCCCTTTGACGAATGTGTGGCTGGGTCTATGAAGGTACCAAGTAAATAGCCTATCTGCGGTTTTGGAACGTCGTGGACGCATTTGAGAAGCTAGGGCCTTTGATCTTCTTTCTCCAAAACTTTGTTATGACAATTCAATTCCAAGTAGGTTCCCTGTCACCAAGTGAACGCAATGTGATAGGGAGTGATATCCATGTACAATTTATCAGGCGTTTGCTACCTCATCTGAGTGACCACCTACATCTGACCAAATGTAAATTTGATTGGCCAGGTCTGATTCAAAATAAAACCTGCATTTTTGCTTCAATTGCCCAATTAGTGAGTACCATATCTGGCTGTGTCGGGTCTGATATACACTTACGAGCAAAAAAATTGGTCCACATAAATGTATTAGAAATAATGCATTTTGCACAGCTACTAGATTTGAATTTAAAATTGAAGTGGCTCGTTCTGTGAACAATTTGAAGTACATTGTAGTTCCGAATGCTATTTAGTTGACTTACATGTAAATACCTCTTGAATGTGGTAGGCGAATGATCATAAAATGCAGTTTCTGTACACTATTGTGCAGAAAATGTATCGTGCTTCAAACAAATTATGCAAAACACAATCATTGTAACTCTTTTAGTCTCAGGGGTAAAAGCATGCAGATTTCCCAAAAAAAGCAATTAGGTTGCTATTGATTCAAACTTTTCATCTGAGAAGTTTTAGTCAAATTAGACGCATTTGAAAATGCAACAAATTGTTTACGAAACGAGCCATATTCCGATTTTAAATTGAATATCTGCTTGCTGAACAAAATAATTGTTTAAAACCGGATATTTTGAAATTATACCGTGACATGCATATATCAGACCTAGTGGACGACCAGTTCTACGCTGGGGAAAATAAATTTGTCGTTGCTATTAATTATAGCAAATATGTGCGGATTTTTGCATAGTGTGCATTTCAGTTGGGTACTTTTTCTGTTTACAGCACTTTTTTATAGAATGTTTGGTCTAAGTAGTTTCACTTGTATTTGTGGATAATACAAAGTGATCAAAAAGGCCATGACACTATAATTTGCAAATGCATTTCCTCTTGCAGCTGTTGTTTAGGTTGTTTTTTTAAATTAAAAAGCCATATCTTGGAAGTAATTCAAATGTGAAATGAAAAGACGTATTGATTTTTGATGCCTTCAAAACTGCTGTTTAATGTCAATTCTTAGCATCTTCGAGGAAATCAATTTCTGGTAGCTTTCGCAGTTCTACCTTGGAGCTCCTAAGGAGGTTTTGAAGGTTCATGCATATTTGTTGATAGTGTTTGTTCTGGTACACGTTACCTTCGCATTTTCTTGGTTTCACTTTCGTTCATATCGCAACCCAATCGGATCCCATCGAGGTAAACTTCCTATTTCCGGCTGTTCTGCTCGTGCGAATCTCTTCCACTTTTTATGCTTGTTTATTTTTATATGGGGGGAGGTGTCGCTCGTTAACCAAATAAAAGCCCCTCTGGCAATCTGCGCAGCCTCTGCTAATTTCGGCTCACACATTTGCATAATTTAATGGCGTGGGAATTCAGTTATTATTTATCACCTCATTACAATGACATGGTGAGGTTCGGCCTCAGTGGCGCACCCTATGGAAGGGGGGCACCGAAGCAAGTGCCCCCCAATTATATGATTTCATACTAGTTCAATATATAAAGCTTACTTGCTGTCTAAGAATGCAGCAGCCCTGACTACTAAAATAAAAACAAATAGAATGTAAAGCATGTAAAACTACGGAAAGTTAAATTTGGCAGTGAGTTTTGGTTACCACTGCACCCAAATGAAGTGATAAGCGCCTAATTGGTTTATAGACTTCACCCTCTACCATTTGGCATATTTTTACTGCTGTTAGGGTGTTGGTTTGCATGCTATACGGTGGCATAACATTTGCTAAACAAACAATTGCAGTAGCGATTTGACTATCCTACTGTCTGAGCACCATCATCTAGGAATGTAGGTTGCACCATTACTGGTTGTGTTTTTTTTTCGTGGTACTATCTTATAGAAATGTATAGGTTTCGGCATATTCTTATCCATAGTCTGTTCAAAACTAAATATATTGAGCCAAAGCCAGTCAGAGATATTCAGCTTGTAGATTGCACCGAGATGCCACACCGATTTGACTGCCTTATAATGGTATAATTGTATCACCCACCAAAATGGATTATTGGGTGACAAGAAACGTCAAACAATGTTACCCTAGGGTTAAATGGCTGATATATCAGTTTAGGGCCTCCTAAACAGCAAAATGCCTCTTAAGGAGGTCTGAACTGCCAGGCGGGTGTGACAAATGAATGTCGAGACATAGATACGGGTATCTATGTAATTTGTCCATGTTCCTCATTTTATGAAGACATCAGTTAATCACCTGCTATATCAAAGGAAAAGAGTTAGCACTTACAAGGGCCCCTAGGACATTTGATTGAAAGCCGATTAGCGAAGCAGAGGGCATCATCATCGAAAGTTTGTGAACATAACCTCCTTTAAACCTCTGGGACTATAACAACCTGTAAGCGAAATTAATCGACCTCCTTGAAAAAAATTAGTCATACAACTAACTTAACTAATCATACAGAAGTACACCTATATAATTAATGTACAGATGCCAAAATCATGAAAATGCGTTAGCGCTAAAGAAAATGAATGCTAAATTTATAAGAAAAAGTTACTTTGAGCTTTAACGAATTATAGTCTAAAAATCCAGTTTTATTTAATTTTTTTTAAAATTTTCGCCTACGGCATTCCACTATTTTAAATAATGGCATTTGTAAAGAAATTTTGTGCAAAATTGTACGCGAAAACCCCATATTTGTAATCAGCATTTTGAATTTTTTTCCCTACGGCGTACAATTATTAATCATATTGTATTTGCTAGCGATTTAATTACTGACCGATGTAAAAGTTGGGCCCCCAACTGGCCTGTGCCCACCTTGATTTTGAACCCTGGGCACGCCTTTGATATGAGGTAAAAAATAGTAATGAACCTTCCGGTATGACAAAGTCGCCCAAATGTCGTCCAAATTGGTTTCGTTAAGTGTTATTCGCTGACAGAACAATTAAGCATTTAAGCTGGATGTAATTTGCTGGTTAGTGTAACCACCATGGGCACAAAAGTAACAGTATTTGATGTCAGAGTAATAATAGGTGTTTTTGATCCTAGTTGAACCTTGGGCAGCATGCATGCTGTGTCTTTTGTGTAACAACTCGCATGGTATTCAGAATGAAATGGGATTCTCCGTAATCGTCGAGATGGAAATAGAATGCCGTGCCGTCATGTGAGCTGTGTTTGTTGCGTAAATTAGAGCCGATGACCTCTTTAGTCGTTGTTGACTTCTTGTCATGGCAGACTTTGGGTTTAGCAGAATTGGTGTCAACAGCGTTTAGCAAGGATTGCTATAAAGACCTAATATCACGCTACAATGCGGCTGTGTGTGACAGTAATGTTCAATCTTTTCCATTGTCGTACGGAGTTTATGAGGGATGTTTATCCCTAATAAAATATTTATTGAAACTGTAGACGTCATGTACTAAGTATGGTGATGTAACTGGCATTTCGTCCATCGTGACTAAATCTGGTTTTAAAATTCTGTGATGTCGAATTGAAAAAAAAAATAGGCTTTACGTTCGTGCAATGTTGCCACATGTGCGAGACTTGTGCTCCTTATACAAGTGATTAGTTAGTGAGTTATTGACTGAACTCATGTCGTTTTTGTTTCCTGGTTTATCAGAAAATAATTGTTGTAAAAAAACTGAAATGAACGAAGCTTGCAAAGGTCACTCCAAGCTTACATTGTTAGCCACGGCAAACGACATCATTAAAACCATTAATCCTTCTTTAATGATTCCTTCCATCATTAATTCCCATCTAACGATTTAATTAGCTGAAATCTTGACTACCAGATAAGGGATACAATTGATTTCATTCAAAACGTATTTTTTGTTCTTCTTTACACGAGCTTGCACGCAACTTCACAAATTATGGGGGTCTTGATTCGCATGCATGTAACAAATCATTTCTAATTACTTCCTATTCCAACACAATTTTGCGAACCGTATTACGGTATTGTTGTTTTAGTTGTTCGAGCTCTGGTGAAGAAGAGTAGTTGCCGAATACAGCATTTTAATGAGTTTATTTTTAACGGAATGCAATTTGATGCTTTATCTCCAATTTGTCATTTATGTGCCCTGACTCTTCATGTAGTTCTGTAGATGGCGCTTTACAATTCTGCCTGTTACATTTGATAAGATAACTTTCATTGTTACTAAACGGAAGCTTTTTCTGGCGGCTGATTGCTGCAATAAAAGTTGCGCCATCGATCACATTTGCTACAGGGAAATTCATCGATTGCTATAGAGGATGAGCGTTTTTAAGTAAAACGTGTATTAAAATACAAACCTATACTAGCCGTTTTCTGGTAGTCGCTGGTACTGGTAGTAATTCTGGATTTGCCTATCTGTAGCAGAAGGTTACTAAGTAGCTACATGTTCGGAAATCATAGGCAGATTTTGAGGCTCCTCCATAAGCCCTCGTGATATGCGGTATATAGGCCTATTGCTAGTCACAAATGGACTTCCAAACATTAGCTCTTGCATGGCTTATCTTACCAGGCTTCCAACAAGTGATTATTTACTTTGAGGACGGATAGTGGTGGTGGGTTTTTTTCTGGTTTCAGGGTCGTTGTTTGGTGGACAAACAGTAGCGGTTATCACTATGGGAATAACGGGGAATCTGCAATTATTGCATCCAGATAATAACAATTTACGTTGCTTAGGGGACTTCTTCATGACCCAAGAAGTGTAGACGGCCTTGTGGCGTAGTGATCCACTTGATCGACCTTATTAGTGATCGCAAAAAACATACGTAATTATTTTAAAACAGTTTAAATTGGGTGTTATTGAACGACCTTGATCCAGCAAGATGGGAGGTACCAAGAGGGGAATATACAGGGTGATTCAACACAGTGCTGCACCTACATGTATACTATTTCGTAAAGTAATCACAAGTATGATGAAACAATTCTTGTTACATGTGTTTAAGTGACTTTTGAACGCAATATTGTGGTTTAAAAAATTGTTAATATTTAAACTAAAGGCCGGTGTAAATTAAATAATTAAACTAAACAACCAGCTGAAATAAAATCTGCAAACAAAAAACAAAATATGATAAAGGTTCATGAGTTATACATCTGCAAATCCTAGTTTTAAGGGTAAAATTGTGGGGGAAAACTATTCTCCATTGAATCTAAGATGCATTTATGCAATATGTACATTGTTGGTTTGAGTTTGCCTTTGCATAAGCAATCAATTCCAGTTCAAATTTGGCATAATAGTGCTATTTTTCCCACCATTTTCATAAAAAACGCAGACAAAAATGTTAAGAAAATAGCTTTTGCATGCTTTACGAACCCTCTAATTAAGAAAGATTGCATTTTGCTTTGTACCTGATGTTAAGACGCACTCCAATTTATA
Organism: Rossiulus vilnensis; assembly: GCA_034700785.1. Classification (NCBI taxonomy): domain Eukaryota; kingdom Metazoa; phylum Arthropoda; class Diplopoda; order Julida; family Julidae; genus Rossiulus; species Rossiulus vilnensis. The sequence goes on from JAQIXS010004760.1 coordinate 10,353, forward strand.
TTGTATTTTGTTAAGGAAAAGTACGTTTTATATTAGACGAAATAGCGTACTACATGTATATTAAATGGACATTCGTAAACATACGTGCAAAAAGCAAAATGCAATATTGTTTACACGATGTTTCGTTAAACACGTAATAGTATTTTCTAAACATTGTTTTGTTCGTTTTTGTTGAAAATGGTTGAAAATTTGTTGACATTTGTTTGACCTGGAATTGATTACGAATACACAAACTCAAACCAGCAGTGTATACCTTGTGTAAATGCATATTATATTAAACAGAATATTTCTTCCCCCCCTTCCCCAATTTTGTCCTTAAAACTAGGATGTGCGAATTAATAATAAGTAATCCAGGGCAGCCAACAATTAGGCAAATCGTCATTATTTGCAAATGAATTACTTCGGAACGCTTTGTCCGATTTCGCTTTTTTTTGCAGATTTATTTCATTTTCTTCTTTATACCAATTCTTTAATTTACACCGACCTTCTATTTTAAATATTAAAAAATGTAATGTTTTAAACCATAATATTGCGTTCAAATGTCACTTACACTTGGGCATAACTCCCCCCCAATGCACACATCGTGTTAGAAAAATTGTTTCATAACATTTGTGATTGTTGTACGAAATATTGCAAGTGCAGCACTTCGCTGAATCGCCTTGTATCTACTGCTACCATTAATTTGATGCAGTGGTAATTGAAACTGAATGAAGTACAGGAGCAGGTCATTATCATGGCATACGAAGCAACCAAGCTTTGCATATTTCCTCCTTTTTGTCTGAACCATTTACTCTTTTTTCTTGTCTGTCTATTAAATAAATCGATTCACCGTGCTTCTTCCGTTCTAGAGGTAATTAGACTAGATGTGTTGACTGCTAGAACGTAATGAAGGTGTGGTACATGTAGGTCTCAGGAGTTCATGTACTACGAAGTTGAGTGGCCAATATCTCATCTACAATTTACGTCAACTACCGTCAGTTTCCCTCATTTTGTCCATACTTCCATCTCTCGTTCTATTATCCTCTTTATCGGTCCTTTCATTACCCTTTCTTCCATTAACCTCGGTAGTTCCATTGCTCCTTCTTTCGTTCAAAAGTATTTTATTCCTACAGTGAGCCGTTTTCCTTTTTACCATAGGCACCGTTGTGTTTCCTTTTACTGTTGTCCTTCTCTTTCCTCGTTACCTTTTATATTATCCTTGTTGCATTCCAGCCATTATTCTCGTTCCATTTATTGGCATTATCCTCCAATTCATTCCCTGGTCTCTTATCTTACCAGAGTAAGCGTTAATTATCATTGTCATTTCCTTTCGTGGTCCATAGATCTCGCCCTCTTCTTACCAATTCCCTAGTATTTCCCTTGCCATTGTTCCCTGATCGTATCATCCTCAATTCCCTCGTTTTTCTTCTACTATCCTTTCCCTATGCTGTCTTTGTGCCATGATGTGGGAATGTGGTGGTTTGGAACATGGCGCAGTTTTAAAAGCAAATGCTAACCACTGGTTTCATCATTTATTAATATCTTAAATTCCAAACCAATAAAACCAACACGTAGTGAACTTTGTCTTGAAAATCGTCTAGTTGGAAAGCTCACAAAGGTACCATCCATTTGTATGATCAGTTGTGTTTCTATACTGATATGACTATATATTGGGGAGACCGGAGAACAGCGGGGCAAGGGGTCGAGTGGTCCAACATTTCTATTAATTCAGGTAATGAAAGCAACCCAATACTGATAGGACGCATAGTGTTCTGCATCCTCACTTTGATAAACCCGAAATAGTTGAATTCTTAAACAAGCATAGAAGAAAAATCACATTTTTATGCGTTAGCCATTGAAAAGTATTTTATTGAAATTTGGAAAGCTACGCTTTATCTAAATCATGAAGATAATAGATGTTTTTATATGCTATGAAATAGTTCACATATTCAGCTATAATTCTACAAAGTAGTTTTTTCTGTGGTGCCATGTGTTTGTTTTTGTTAAACTACATGTAAATGCAATTCAAAATGATATCATGTGGTACAGCGGACCACAAACTTAATTGGGACATGCCCCGCACTACCCCCAATCAATGATTTTAGACATTTGTAAAACCTTAACCAATATATGGGGTAAATTTATAAATTTTGGACTTATACTGCACATCATTTGCTGCAAATCATTTATTTCTCTCAAAACAGAATCAAATGTGAAAAACTGATTCACTGATATCAGTATTATCGTGGTATTTGTGACTACTAATATCGGTATAGTTAGTGATATTACTACATTTTTTTTACTAATATCAGTATATTTGTACTGTTTATTCCTATACGGATTATATTGAGCTTTCCACCATGGATCTTGTAGGTGGTGTAATCTATCAACCCTGGTTATTATTAATTATATATGCATTGGTCATCAGAATTTCAGACCCCATCCACTTGATCAGCGATGCCTTGTCTAGCAATGTTTGCTAATAATGATTTCACCTTTAAGTATCGACACTTGTCATGATGAGACTTTGTCGATGAGCCTTTACGTTACACCAGTTAATCAACTGCTATATGCGTTCTAAATCAGTACTACAGTGGATAATCTAAATTGATACTGGTACTAAAATGATACGATCATCTTCATCAGCATTTAACATTTATCACGCGTGTCGTATCACGGCATTCCAGACGCGCCGCCACACCATATGCAGTATGCATCAAATATTTACCATAGTTTGAAAGTAGAGAACTGTATTGCCCCACTCAAGCATAAAAAATGTATTGCAATGATCATTTCCAGATGCTGCACAACCCATCACATAGCAAATACAGTGTATTTGGGTATTTGTATTCAACGAATGAATCAGAATTGCATTTTAATACCATGCTGGAAAACCTGCTGTATGTAACAAACATGAATTTGAAGTGTTTTTAGTTTTGTTCTGGCATGGTATAAAACTGCATATCTGGCTATTTGTTTAATATTATTCGACATTTCCTATCATTTATTCAGTAGCCTAATCGTTGCAGTTGTTTGCAGCTGATTGCTGACCAAATGTGACCATAGTATTTATCTTCTGTTAATTATTTTGTGCTTCTACTTGAAATAAAGGAATGACTTGCGCAAACACCATAGCTTCTAAAGCACTCCAAAAGAAAATTATGCTTATAATTGCTTCTACAAAAGCTCAAATATGGAAATGCGTCTAACCACGTGCACAAATGGCGTCATTTTTAATAATTTGATATCCCAAGTTAATGATAAGGTTATAAGGTCAGTGGTCGAATGTCAGTCTTTAAGATGAAGTACCGTACAGGCTGTACGATGTTGTATGTTGAAGTAGCCGGACTTTTGTGTTGAAATTTCCAAGCATTAGCTCGTAATTGCTTTATTTTTCATTAAAAACTAGGAGACCCTGCCAGCGTCAAAATGCGCGTTTTTGCAAGTTAAAATGAACAACTACTTATGCTTATATTTACGGTTAAAATTTCAGGTTTCATTATGTTTGGCTGTATAATTAAACATGTCAAGTTAAACATAGGCTGTAAAATAAAACAGATAAAACAAAAGGTCGTATAAAGGGTGCTGTATAGCGACGCTAAAGAAGTCCTGGACGTTAAACTTACAACCAATGTCTCTCAAAGTGAGGCAAACCATGCATACTCGATTGTGTATTTGGGCGGCCGCTTTAGAGCAGCAATCGCCTGATGTGAATCCCCAGGACCGTGTTTGTTTTTGAAATCAGGTCAGAAATGGCCGTGGATTTGCAGCCTGCATGGCTGGTTTCATTGAGGACCGTGAAATGCTCTCGAGGACAAGGAATGTCTGTGACGGATTTGACCGTTTGAGGTCAAAGGGTCACATTCCTTCTTCGAATTGATTTCCAAGAATTGATTTCTAGGGTCGAAGGTTG
>JAQIXS010004761.1:0-14243 GCA_034700785.1 Rossiulus vilnensis
CTATTTTATTAACATTTCAGTGTTTGTAGTGAAAACCTAAATTTATTTTACGCTACAACAGTGTACATTACATACATGTATGGACATTATGCCAAATTTATTGCTACAGTTTTTCAGTCACAAAAAGTTGTTTTAAGTAAAAACTATACGTAAGGCTGTTTTTTAAGTATTTTTTGTGTTAAATAAGAAGGGTACAGTAAGTAGCGACGTACATATACGGGTAGGCAACTGTCTATAAGCTTAAAATGGACAATGAAAACCTATTCTAAGGGATGTTTGCCATGAAAACAGTGTTAACTTATGAAAGCTTAAAGTACTTTGATCCCTGACTTGTGAGCCATGAGAATTCCACAAATTCCTAGGCGTCTAGAATGAACTTAAAAGGAGATGCTAATAACGCAGGCATGTATTAAAATAAGCGTGTTAATGCTAATTAACGCAGATGTTTATGACCATCATCTTAACTCGTTTGCTAACTTGTTATAGTACTTAAAAACCCGAGGATGTGCAACTTCCCGAAACCAAAGTGACTTGCTAGTCGTGACACCTACTTGCAAAAATAAGATTATGCATGGTGCATTGTGTCGAAATGAATATACAACGTAGAAGAATGTGTTCGTATATATTTTTTTTTAGAAATTTGCAATGTAGATCTCATTCACTTTCATCACAGTTCAGCGCAGAAACTTTCTGTATTCTAATTTTGATTAAATTCATTTATGCCATTTTTATAATTATCATCATCAACATCATGAAACCAAAACATTTTGTTTTCAAATATCATTAACGTTCTAATATTTATTTTAAATTATTGATGCCGGCTTTAATAACTGAACTTTAGTTAAATTTTATTGGAAATAAAGTTGCAATTTTTACTCATCCTAACAGACTTAGTTTACGGACGCCATTTTAGTTTTTTTTCTACATTTTTCTAAAATAAGAATCCTGAGTGTAAGGCAAAACGTATTACCATTTTAACTTCACGCGAAAACAGATTTGGGTTTTGTTTTTATGCTTTTCGTCCGAAAATCATGCTCCAAAATTGTTTAAAGCTAGATTTCAAGCTGAGAATTCAAGCGAAACATTTGCATTTCATTTGAAAAGCTCAAATTTATTAAGTCAGCTCAGCACGAATATGAGAAAAACTGGTCCTTCACACACTTGATAACCGTTTTTGTGCTCACGTTTTCTCCAACGTTCTCATTACCATTTTATTATTTCTTTAAGATGATCCTCTTTTGGTCGTATTTTAGCATTACTGTTGTGATTGCTTTCAAGCTTCCTTATAGAACATTATGGTTCTAAGCGCTTGAAAGTGAGCTTGGCACCAGAACGACTTATGTCCCCCTGAGAACGCTCCCTGCCCTCTGCGAGAAAGTTTGGACAATTTAAATCTTAACCCAGCATATACAAGCTAAAACGCAAGTCACTGGCGCTAAATGAATCGCGAAAATGAAAGAAGACCTAATGACGTAATCTAAAAATAATAATAATTATATATGACCTATAGTATATGCTATTAAATTTTGAAGTCGTGTAATTTGAGAATGTAATGCACTGAAATTTTGATTGAAATTGGACGTCTACCAACAATAGATATTAAAATGTGTGATATAGAGCAGCTAGAGCTAACTGTAGATTTTGGTGACTATGAGAGACATTCAGAAAGAAAGGATTTATTTGGACAAGATGGATTTGACAGGAGACGGGAAACTGGTACAATGGAAGACAGTGGATTTAGGTTGAAATCGGGAGTGATGACTGCAAGTGGGAAAGGGGGAGGATGGAAATTGAAATGGAAAAAAAAATATGAGCTAAACGATAGGGAATGATAACAAAATGTCAAAGAGAGGTTTGGGGAGAGTGTGCATGATGAATGAGTTGAATGAGAAAGGAAAGTTTTTAATTTATGCCGGAAATTGAGAGAGAGAGGGAGCTACGGTGTCCTCTTCATGCCAAACTGCTTTGTACATGGAATAATTTTCGTCATCACTTAGGGACTGTCTGTTAATTATGACAATAACAAAATCACTCATTTTCAGACCTCCACACACTCATGCACTTAAATTAACAGTGGCCATTTCAGACTACATGCGTTTTCACCCTCCACCCACACATGTTATCGTCAAATAATAGTTGAAATAGTAAAGGCAAAATTTAGCCATTTTTTTGGTTTTATTTCAACGTATTAAATAGCTAAGTAGTTGCCTACTATTTGGACAGCAGCAGCCATGTCAGTTGACGTAATTTATGGACGACTCCTAATACATGTAATCGTCTTGGTCAGCATAAGTGTGCATCAGAGTTGACAAATTTAACAATTTTATATTGAAAATGAGCATTTGTTTCCAAAATTAATTATGTCAGGTTGACCCTTTATGTTACATGATGGGTTATTGCAGCATTATCTTTAGTGTTGCAGTCTTGAAGACTGTAGGCATGTTGACATAATGAATTACTGAATGCCAACAGATGCGCATGTCAATAGTCGGTCATGTCAACTTAGATGTAAGTTTATGTTGACACAGCTAAGAAGTGAGAATAAAAATTACTATATTCTCCGTAGCAGGGTTTGATGAAGTCGTTGGGGAGGTATAATAAACTCCCATCATGGAGGGGGAAAGGTCGATGTAAATTTTCAAATTCTGAATTTCGTGGATTGTTCACTAGAAAATGAGTCTAAATTATGTTAACAACCGATTTAGCCAAAATTAAACGTGACTAGCCTAACGATGTCAATTTATCGTAAATGGGCTTTATTTCGTTTTGTTACCTGCACAATGGGAAACTAGTTTTGGTCAGCTTCAGCATCATTTCAAGTTTTATGTTTGCTCGTGAACATTCTGCAGCATTTCTGGCATTAAAAATGAGCTGCACTGCAAATACACTACTACTTGTAAAACGATGTTGGCCTTCATTGGTCTTTTTTATTCCCTATTTGTTTTACAGCTTTTATTGTTGATTTATTGTGACATGAATTTTTGCTCTTAACAGCTATCAAAAACGTTAAGAGCAAATTCTTTTAAAATAAATCGACCATAAATGTTGATTCACGTTTTTTCCTGCATGGATGGACCTCATAACTGGATATATCTTGTCGGTATCCTCATAGTTGACGAGACCGTTTACTTGTGTATTTATTGGAACACGCAAATTCTGTAAATATGACTTTATAAGCAAAACTGTATCAGCATTTAAATTCCGGGTACATTCATGAAAAGTCGCCCTTTCTCTTTATGGCTTGCCGATATCTTAAAAACACATCAACGTGAGTAGTTGTGGCGTACAGACGCCATTTTATTTAAATAACATTTATTTTCGGAGGGATTTGGTGGCCATCCAACAAGCACATGTGGTTCATTGTTTCTAGATTAAGGATATAAAAAGAACTTTGTAAGCCTAGTAGGTTTGAAAGAGTGCACAGACCTTTTTAACATAAAATAGCTATATTCGGTTTTTTTTTATAACGTATGCTAACGGTAGTTATCAGATGCCACGTATCGTCCACTTGTATTATTTGCATATTCATAACTGCATCGTAAACGTAGTTTCATTTAAATAGATGCTATCCTTCCAATTTCACTATGATATACACTATAATGGAATTTCATCTATTATTTCGTGTAAGGTACACAAAATGTATGCACATGTGTCTTGTATGAAACAGTTTTTAATGAAAAAAGGTATCTGCAGATTGTTGCTACTAGAATGCAATAGGCATTTTCAACATACTAACATTAATTGCTTTTATCATAACGGTATACTTTGTCTATAACATATACACGTATACATTTGCATTAGCTAAGATTTACCTTTTTTGTAGTACTTTTTGGAAACATACAGTGTAGTAGTGTACGCGATGAGCATACGGAATATTTCATTCGAGTGACGTTTAAATCATTTGGATATGGTGTTGCAATCTGTTTATGATAATTTTTCCGCGATTTCTTTCCCCTAAATAGATCTCGCTAAATATATTTCTTAAACGTGTTTACGTACCTAAAACTGATCCGTTGTGGGCTAAATGAAACACCAGCACGTACAGCTGTACACAACCTGTACATGTACTTTTGGAACAAGATCATGATGCATTCTTTTTTTTTAAGTGACGCCAAATTTGGTACAGTAGTTTGCTTTACCCAAAACAAAAGTAAATGTTATTTAACGCGGACCTAAAAGAATGCCCATTATGCAAAAAAAAAACTACATATTTTGCCTTCATATACTTATTATAATGACTAAATGTATTTCCCCCCGTGTAGAATTGTTTTCCGCAATGGTCTGAGTTATTATTTATTATTTGAAAATGTCCCGTTTATTTCCAATAAAATAATTAAACTCCAAAAAGGAAACCTCATATGTCCATCTTCGGAAGTTTCATTGAAAATGGGTAAACCCGTTTTTTATGTAATTGAACAGGAGATTTTCAAATTATAAAAATAATTCAGACCCTAGTGGACAACAATTCAAAGCGAGAATAAAGATATTTAGCGATTATAACAATAAATTGCAGTAAAAATGTGCAATGTTTGCCATGGTGGGCATCCCTTTAAGTCGGACTTAAGATGGCAGATTAGCGTCACATGTAATCTGCTGTACTTGTAACTTCAATCACTTCCTGTTGACATGTACGCGGAACGTCTGAAATAAGGACGAATTCTTATGTGAGCCAGTCATCCGGCCCTCACGTTTAATCCTTCGCAAATGTCACACGTTTTAATTTACTGTCAGTTTTGTTCCTTCATTCAAATGACAAATGCGACTTGTTTATAATTTCAATGAATGGCGGCAAAGACGATCAATTGTTTGGAAGCATTCTTTGATCAGTCTGGAAGAATGTTCAATACTCGAAGACGCTCTTACTGCTCGCCAAACAGAAACCATGACAGGTTGCATGTCTGTTTGAGCAATGATTCCGATATTTGATTTCCGGAGGCTCTTGTTCTCCACCTCGAGTCGAAGTTCAAGTTGTTGGTGCGCGTCTAAACTGCGATCAGCTTGCGTCGCTGGCTGTTTTAAGTGGGCTCTCAATCGATATATTCTGGGCTGATTACTAGCTGACTTAGTCGCTAGCAACTCGAAAATAGGTCTCTCGTCTATTATACATGCAAAGTCTGAAGGTTACCGAATGAAATCGTGGGAATTGGATGGGAGAATCCCTCGGAATCCCTGCGGTGATCAGCATTCCGGCACTCGTTCGCTCTGCCAAATTCCCTCGCCTACAAACGACATCAGACGTCTGATTAACGTTTTGCAAATTTCATATTTAAATGCTGGCGTCTTGACGCCCATGGACCTGGGTTACCAGTCGACTGCGATGTATCCTCAATAATTAGCCTCTCTTCGTTCATCCATCCCCTGCTTGGCCACGCTTTGTTTCTCGTAGTTTGGCGGTTCCAACAGAAGTGTTCTGCGGCAATCAATAAGCACGAGGGTCGTTCATTAATGTGTTAGTCTGTGATCCTTTAATGAGACTGGGCGAAATGAGGGCATGGTGTTGTCCAGGGCGAACCACCGTCCACGCACTGCACCCTTGTGGCCACTCAAGAAGGTCACTGGGCGATCGTAGAGCCGCTCGCGATGGGTTTTTAAACGCCTTTTATATGTTTACGATGGAATTGCTCATTCATAACTCGTTGTTAATTGAATGCGGGTTACTAGCTTCCAGACACTGGATATGATATGCCAAAATCGGCTCTATACAGGAAATAATGCATAATTGGAGCTCTGTATACCTAATAGTCAGACCTTTAACTATAACAATACATTTTTGTGGCTAGACTACATATCATGATATTCAACAGGCATTTATTTAGATGTGACCGTTTTTTGATCCGTCTCTGCGTGTTCATGTATTTCACACTTTGGACATGTTTCGTGCAAATGTTAGGGATATTTCATTCTTTGTGATGTCGTGCATATCTTAATTGCAAGCGAAATTGTGAAATCGATTAACTTTTTCAGCGTAGATTTGTAAGAATAATAATAAGTTTATTTCGTGGGTAGTTTGGGTACAGTAACAATATATCTATCTAAATATATTCAAATTTTTAAAGTAGAAATACTTGAGAGGGATTCTTAGACATTCCGTATTTAGCATTGCCATTATAATTGCCGCTGTAGGCAGTAGGTATAGACAGACAGACAGGCAAATTATCGACACATTTAACAGTTGGAAGATTACGCGTTATAAGAAGCCCTAATTGGTTTGATGATTACGATGATCTTTAATTAATTTTCTAAAACAATTATCGGAGTTTTTTTTTTTCGCCACCGTTCAACTGCTAACTATGTGGATTAATTGCTTCTGAGTATCCCTAATAACAAATTGTTGAAAATGTAATTACTATCGTAATGCAAACGAATCTGCAAAAATTAAAAAATAGAAGGGAGTGGGGGTTATATTATATAAACCTCCTTTTATTGATGCTTGGTAACAAAAACTTAAAATCAAGCTTAAGAAAAACCAGAATCGTTCTACTGTATGTGGTTTGTTAGCGCTAATACTACCTCTATAGTTTCCCAACATTAAATAATTAAGCCACTATAGTAAGCATTAATTTCTATCGATTCCCAATGTGCCAGAACAGTACATTACCACGTTATTGTGGACCACTGTATTGCTGACATAGATATTGTCGCGCAGAGCCCTCCAGTGACCTCTTATGTAAACTTTTCTTGCTTTTTGAAATTACAATTACTGCATCAATAAATGCATGTACATGAACTTTGTAATCGTCGTGATGATCATGGGACTTATTGTTCTCCGACCAAACTGTCGCTCTTGATGTCATAACTGACAGAAATAATTTTGCGATGGAAAAATTGACAAGTTGAAGTTATAAGACAAACTGGTATACCAGATTGTCAGTAGGACTGACAAACTCAGCGTATGTAACCTTTCGAGCGTTTTCTGAAAGGTCATTTCCATTCTAAATATATTGTGCGTCAATAATGCCAATGGAAAATACCAGTTTAAATACTGATTTCGTGCAGATTTTCGGGCAGATAACACCTTTATAGAGAAATAATTGAGAATAAGACAATTTCCATTGCTAATATGGTTTAACTTTCTTTGACCTAATTTTAGTTTTACTTCCACTGCCTAATATTTTTGACTAAATTATAATCTGAATTTAGAAATACGAGGGCATGTGTACTAAGTCTTGAATGGTTTCGTGAAAGTATATTCCATCGAGCAATTTAATCGTGAAAGGTATTTTGATGTACAATAACAGCGTTCACATATAAAATCCTGTTTTTTTTTACCAAAATGCAATTATAATTGTACATCGTGGGAAAATGCGAAGGAATGTCTATTAAAGTCTGGCTGTTATATTGCACACAAACGTAAGGACATAACCTACTTGGCGCTCAAATATTGGTTTTGCTGTTACCAAATGTTTCATTAATTATCTTTCTCATTTCTCCAATGTTGTCGTTCACATGCAGTAATATAGAATCGTATTGTCTCGGTCACATAACACTGAGCTTCACATTGATATAGTCTTATACAAAGAGGTTAATATTAGCGTTGTGATTGAAAACGGGACATTTTATGACACATGTTCTTGAAATAGCTATCTTTAATGACTTTGAGCATATTGCAGAGTTCCTACAGATACCTACAGAGATTAGGAAAATATATAGGGGTAATTTATTGAGAGCGCTGGTTTCTTTGCTTGATACAATTTTATCACTATTTTTATCAACCACGCACGTAAATAATCTGTATCGTGAACGTGTATATGCATCTGCAAAATGTATCTAGTTACTCTGTATATTGTAAATTATTTGCTGCATTTCGCTACCTGGTTTCACTACCATGGCTGCCAAACATTCATACAATTGTCCATTAATTAAATACATGTAGGTCATTTATGTGCATGTTGCTCAAATTTCCAATATGATTTAACAACTTTATGACCAGAATACTTTTAAGGTGTATAAAGAAGGTGGCAAATTTCTCACCAACATCACCTAATTTCTTGGTTTTGTTTTTGTTGCCTGAAATGTCTATTGTCTGAAATTAGTTATGCATATATGATGAAAGTTATATACAGTTTTTATGGTTGCTGACTTTAGTTATCCTTTTTTTCTCATTCTGGGTAAGCGTTCTATACATCTTTAAACTTTCTTATTATGATTAAGCATAATAGCAGCATACTTGCAGATACGACTTTTCAATTTGATTTCGTTCAGTTGTTTTATGTTCCATATGATATTAATGAAAGGTTAATTAAAATCAGCTATCAGATGTAATTAGCACTTTGCGTTAATTAAAAATATATATATGCTCCAATTACTGCATTTTAAAGCTCGTTTCTTGAAAAAAAATCCTTACACCCATTAATTATTCCCTTTTTAGAGAAATCCTATCATTTCTAGCGTTTCAAGCCGCGACAATCTTTCGTTACAAATCTCTGTTAAATCACTTGGGATATTGTGAATTAATTGATAAACTTGGTTCCTGAAGGCCATTAAATTAAAATCGTTAAAGGATCGCGCATTGTTGGACAACAGAATTCAATTTCAAAGAATAGTCTGAATAATTTATATAATTAGACTATACGTACATTGTGTTCACGTATACTGTGCATGTAGGAGATCATAAAAGTTAACATAATGTATGAGAGAGAACACTAAGCACTAAGGAGTCTCAGTCTTTTATGACTGGTATTGAAATATTTGGAATTGTCTACAAGTGGTAATGAATGCACCTGTATACGCGTGTGTTGGGCCAATATATACGGTGAAATCTGTCTAACAACGTTGTGAAAAAACACAAATTTTAAATTTTAACACCTAAAGCAAAGTTCATCACTTTCATTTAAAATTACATGAACATGCATTTAGTAATTGATCTTGTAGCTTCAAAAATGTGCATTGTAAATTTTAATTAGTAGAACACCACCAGAAATGTGATGCAAAATTAAATTTACTAACATATTTCTGAATTACGCCATTGAACTTACATTTTGAAGATATAGTTTCCGAAATTGTCGAAACAATTCACAAGTTATAATGGCTACTCATATGCGCTTCAAAGGAAATTTCCCTAGCGAATGTGTATAAGTGCTCCAAGAAGCATTTCCTTCACTAAATATGAGTACATGTACTTAAAAGTGTATTTATGCAGAAAGAACCCTTCAGCGGTCAATATACGGAGAGTTACTATCGTTCAAAGGGACCCCGAAGAAGTGGTCAATGGTCACAGTAGGCAGGCGGTCAATTTGACAGGTTTCGCTGTTAAGCATATTCGCCTAATTTAATTTTGATCAATTTTTATCATCAAAGCCTTAGTCAGTAGCATCTGCAATATTCGAAATGTTTTAAATGCATCTCGATGTCCATAACAAATGACACTATCGATTGCACCCTAAAACTGTTAATGTTATATAACATCAAAGGATCCGTTCCTTATAATTACAAATGTAGTTTTGTTTCTCGATTCATTGACATGGCTAGTTCATTCAATTTTGTCACCGGTGGTATTGTTCTTTGTCCGCCATTAACAATAAATACATTTACTGCAATGGCACGAATTATAATTTGTCGGTGTTCACAAATGGAATACATAATAAGGCCTGTATAAATAATTTTATTGAATAAATATTGAAACACATTTAATGAATCAGTGGAATTTTATCAATAAGCATTATAGCATTTATTTATAGTACAGATTAGACTATCCATTTGCACGTTTGTAAGCTTATTAGCGAATGCATCCCAATTGCTTAATATTTGCACGCTTTTAGATAAACGCTAATTTGTTTGGAAATAACACTAATGAAGGAAATGTTATAAAGAATTATCGATAATTTAAATGGTTTTTTTTAACTTTTCTCTTGGGGGACCTGTGTGGCGAATAATTTTAAATTTATTATACATATTTTTGTATTTTTTACCAACATTGTACAGCGTAAAACAATGATATTCATTTCATATATCTATATTAGGTCGATATAATAACAATAACAATAATAACGATGTAAAAATAATAACACTTGCGATACCGATGACTAGTTTATAACGAGTTGTAACATGTACCATTGTTTGACATTACCCATCCATTACCCATCGGTCGCTCAGTGAGCACGTGACAAGGCATATGTGCCAATTCATCAATGTCGAAACTTGATCGACGATGCTTTTAGGGAAATTTTTGGCATAAATTCTTGAGGTATTTTCACGCCTGGTAAACGGAGGCGAAATATTAAAAATGGAGATTTTAAGCTCAGAAAACGTCTTTCATTAATTTGATTATTTGCATGAAAAATTTGATCTGTAATTTCCATTTAAAGCTTTTCTACATAGAAGAGTAATTGCTTTTCGTCTGGTATTGTCGATGGCACTCATAATGAAGGGAAATTCCCCGCCTGCGTTAACAAGACCGAGCACTTATCAACGGTTATGTTGTTTGCACACCCCCTTCATGCTATATTGAATTTTCATGCAGGAATTCAATGAATATGAGTGACAGGTTCATGCCTCTCATACTTTCGTGCATTTATTAACGATTTAATGATTGATTTCCCATCTTTTGTTGGAAAACTAGTCTGCTTCTAGCTCATTATTGATAATAGTCAATCATAATTTTGCACGCAGTGACAATGCATTTGCGAATAAGGTCATTGCTTAAGCCAAGCCAAAAATCATGAATTCTATGAAAAAAAGAGAAAAAAATACCCACATTTATATTTTTCTTCATTTGAGTTTAATTTTTTTTATAAATAAATGGGACAATTTCAATTAATATAAAAAACTCAGACCCTAGTGTCTAGGGGACAACCAATTGCATAATTGGGATAAAATAGCAATTATAACAATAATATGTGATTATATGTAAAAAAATTTATATTTTTGCATGATGGGCATCCTTTTAGGTTGGCCTTAATAGGCAATTCTCCAGATATATTATCTGTGTATAACTCTAATGGCGTGTTAAACAGAATATCATAAGCCCTTATGTTAGTACACTGCACATAGAATTAAGAGTTGTTTAATTAGATATAGTATATTGTATGACAAATACAACTATCATCTCAAATGCGAGTGTGATTATCCTCATTAATACATTTTGTTTAACATTTTTTTAAAAATATCTTATTCGTATATGGAATTATAAATGGTGTTTAATCGGCCGTGATATGGACAGTTATATCCCGTGAATGTCCGATTATTTATTCAGTTTTGAATGAAGGAAATATTGTGATAAATAACGAATCGTAATGTCTGTGTAAATTGTCGGATACTTGGGTTCATCTATAATTTTGCTATTCCAGACTAGCAATGCGTTTATCATTCTGTCCAAAAGCTCATTGTGTTCAAGCAGTAGAAAAAAATTGGAATTTCTGTCACAAATAAATTCGTGCTCGATTAACTTTAAACTTCCTATACGCCTCTTTGAAATCGTTACTTCTTGCGAAAATGTGTCTGAAATGTTTCTCACAAGCATTGTTAATCCATTCGTTCATCCCATTTTGAGGTAAATAGATACTTTGGGATAATTGAACTTCAGATGAAGAAGCGGCTCACAAAAGCCGCGTTCGTTAGGAGGGTAATTATCAAAGACAATCAATGGCATCATTACATCAGAAACTTGATAGATAATAGCGGGAGCGTCGCATGGGCCTATAATCAGCGGCCCCATCAGTTGAGTTTTAGTATCAATGTGATTATGCTTCTATGCGCGCTGCTGAATCCACGCTGTTTAATTGAGGCAGAAAATGCCCTCATTAGTTCCAATTACAATGGCATTTGCAATTATTAGTAAAAAATTGTAAAGTGATTTATTATGCATTCATTAAATTTCTGATGGCGAAAAAAAAGCGTGCGCTCATGTTTTATGACTGATGATTGATCCTTGTATAGGTCTTTGAAGAATAGGAAAACTCGAAATGAGCAATTCACGGAATTTTGCGAACAGCGTTAATCATACAAAAGTTATAATGTGCTGATAATAAGCAATCCGACATTTTACACGCAGTTATCAAGCGGTCCCGTATGGTCGTCAACACAGGATATGCAAATGTTTTATAAGCTTAAGTAACCAAGCAGACCTTCAATCACGACATACACTGTAGATCGATATTTAAAAACCAACCTATCAATGTGGGCTATTTAATTAAGGCTGAAAAACAACTTATAGTTTAATTTATGTCACAAATGCTTGATGCATTATGTCACGTGTGCGTGAACATGCATGCCTATTGTTACCATTTTTGTGAGCTTCCTTGCGTGGTTGGTATGTGGAGCATTGCCTGTCGATATGGATCACTAACTCGTCTAAAACACATAATGAAATAGCAATGAGGTCGCCCAGACACAAAAACTCCTAACATTTATTTTTGGAAAGCAGCTGGATATAGCTTACACGTCAAACAGTTATTTTCCTGTTTGGCGTTTAGTTATTTATTTAGTATTTTTTTCATTGTGTCGTGTAATTTTGCAGCTGTCTCTTATAGATTGCATCCGCATTATCATCGTTATTCTTATGCAATTTCGTATTAAATACGTAGGCTTTTTCATATAGAGTGCATACGCTCAAGTTGCAAGCGTGTCTCCGTTGTAGTTAATTTTTTTTACCTAATGTATCGCAATGTGGTAATTTCGCTCTTTACACGTTGTTTGCAACCCAAGTGTTACAAGTCATATCCATCGTGCAGGCCTCATTAAAAGCCCGCACTATGCTTAGGGGCTGAAAATAATGTTCATGCGCATTTTTATAAACTGAAATGCTTGATGGTGAAATACAATTAAAAAATGCGCAGCAAGCATTTTTTTTTAAAACGAAAAACGTGATAGTTGAGCTATTCATGATAAGAGTGACGGACTTTTATGATCATCCCTATTTTCATTATGAATCAAACAATAAAAAATGGGTCTATTTATGAAACATGAATTCGCTCACTCAGCTTCGGGATGCCAATCTGTTCCAGTCCAGATGTTTCGTTTTGCTTTCTCAAAGACTTAGGCCACTATATCATTTAGCTGACATTTTGACAGGCTAGCTTCATATTTGTTTCTTCGATGATTTCTAGTATTTTTTTCTTATTTAGCTTTTAATGTTTTATTTTCGCGGCAGAAATACAGAAAATGGATCGATAGTTGCGAGCATTGGTATAACAGGGTTTTTTTTACAAGGATTTCAAAGAGCTATTTTGCGAGCTCATTTGAATTACTGCACCATATGGGCTCATCACACCAGTTCGGCTCTTTATCCTTGCTGGGTCGCTATGAATAAATTTGGGGTAAAATTTAGAATTGGATGGGGCGACGTTGCATGGGGACTAGAGGTGCACAAAAATCGGAACATGATAAACTATAGGGAGTGATTTGAGGTGAGTAAATTCGGACTTCCCAAAGATAGGCAACTTAATTACATGTATCTATAACGACCACTTACACCCAGATGGATAAATGTGTCATAAATGACAATGCTAGGCCAGAAATTGGCAACAAATGGATCTATACGGCCATGTATTTCTAAAATATCTATGTCCATACATGATAATATATGTTTTTACATTCTTAAATATGACCATGTATGTTAACTATTTACAGATAAGGTTATACATATATCTGTGTCAATACCTGAAAAATGGGATATACCAGGTTATATTCAAGTTGAATTTTTATTTAATTTAGCATTTTGATTAAGGGAAGTGAGTCGTAATGAGATTGCACTTAGTGTATCCATATATAGCTTTAAATGACCATATATACAATTTTACTCGGCCAAATATTGTTCCACATCCCCACCCGGGCATACTAAATTGAACAAAATATGACGATTGTAATGAACTTTTAAATACAGGAATTAAAAAAGGACGTTTAAAATCATGCTTTATCAATTAGCGTATAATTCAAGTGGTTACCAGCTGCCACGAAAAGATGCTGCAATAAGTACCGTATTCCAATACAACTATATCCTGAATGGTAATACGTGATGTGTGTATACAGACGTCAAATAAAATATATCGCCAATTTAACCCACACGTGATGTCGGATCCATTTCAGATTTCAGGAAACGTTTTCATAATCTTTGAGCGCGGTGTATTTACCTGTCTTGAATTTCACAATCAATCAAACGCTGCACTGGCTAAATCCCTTGCTGGCGAGAGCAAAGGGAAATGGATGCGCTTTTCTACGTTCCTTCATTTTTTCTTTTTCTTTATCGATTCGCAAGATTATCAGAATTCCAACTGCGGCGGACTAACATCTGGATTTATTTGTAATTT
>JAQIXS010004762.1:0-14242 GCA_034700785.1 Rossiulus vilnensis
GGTACCCTAAACAATAGTTTGTAGATTTGGTTGAAATGTTTTCGTCCTGAACCCACAATGTTCAGCAATGCTAAATACATTCGCTTGTATTAACTCAAAACATATTAATAATCTAACTTCTTCGCATTTTTATACTAATCGGACTACTATGAACTAGAAGGGGGTAGGTAAGGGTTTTAGGTAATTTCTGTAAATTGAAGTCATCCTGATCCAAAATAAGACTTATTGGTCATTTTTTTCCAATTTAAAGACTTCTTTAATAAATTTTTTTTTTAAAAAGAACGATTCTTTTAAAAACAAAGACCTGAAATTCAATGTCATTTTTTGAAAAAAAAACTGATTATTATAACTAATTATAAGCGATTAGAAGTCAAAAGTAGACCAACATAAAAATACCTCATTTACATATATAGGCCTATAACATTTCAACATCTTGTTATGTGTAAATGAGACGTTATTTTATTTGGTTCTATTTCTTATTCAAAATTACGTGTTTCTATCCAAATAAATTAACGTCATCTTAACAACGTATGGTACATGGGACAACGGATCAGGGACAAGGGCTAGTTGGTCCAATTCGGTTTATGAATACAATAACCAAATGAGATCCCTCGCTTGTTAAACCCAAATACGAATGCAATTTTTGGATGTCTTCCTATTTCATTACCATAAAAAGATACTTTCCTTAAGCGCTTCTACTGTCGCACAAAACAAAAAAACTAGGATGAATCCAAATTGCATTAAACTACATTTCGACTTAAACCCAGGATTTGAATTCTGAGCAGTAAAATGCGCTTAATGGTTTCCCCCTTGCGTTTCCTTATGCGCATTTTGAGGAGAGATTTTATATTGTGAACAGTTAAAGAATTCTTCCCTGGAGAGCAGTTAACCGTTCAGGGAACCCTTTGGTTATGTCCTAGTTATGTTCTACAAGCCTATCGACAGTGCCTAGAAACGGTAATTTTCCATGTAAAAGCAAGCGTTTGGGGGTTTTAAATCGTGTTTCTTCCTTGTTACTGAATTTTACATCCGTGCAAGGACCTAAACCACCCGTTTTGGAGATTGCTTTTCAGGGGCATCAAGAATCGTGATGGAATAAATTTAAAGCAGGTCAAATGATTGACAGACAAACTACTTAGGGGTAGTACATAAAATACATCCAAGCTTTGAGGGATTTGTAATAAATTTACTAGTTAAATAATGCTCTGGTTTTAAATTTTTAAAGCACTTTCAGCACACGTCGTGTTAGCACATTTTAAACACGGTATTTATCAATGCAAGAACTTTTTCTATGATTATTTTGTATGGTTGTATAATACTGCAGTTGTATAAATGCATAAATACGCTGGGCATTCAAGTGCTTCCAGAAATACTTGTGGTATTTTCCTACACTTTCAATTATTTCATTGATTTTATTTAAAAAAATGACCCTAATGCTAATGTACTGACATTCAATCGGCTTAATGACCTGTAGTCAACTTGTATTATTTCTGAATATAATGTAACTTTGAATTCGAATTCTACTTTCCTCGACATGCCCTCTGGCGTCAGGATGTACGACCCTAATAAGAGGAGTTTATTTTTTCGTTTATAAATCATCATGCTTTAAGAAGTAGTAAGTATTTTAGGAATTCGCCAGCAGCAGAATCATTGAGTACAATGACAATCGCTAGTAATTACAAAATACGATTTACGCAGTTCATAAAACCATGATATGAAGCTCAACAATGGCTATAATTAAGTGGCGCCAAATGTGACTAATGAGGATGATGCCTCGGGTATCAATGACTGTAAAAGATCCGGTTATCAGCCGCTTCAGCAGTTAAAATAGACAATCATCAATCAAAATTGTACGGCATAATCATAATAATAACAGCAATAACATTTTTTGTTCTTCAAAAGTCAATTGTATTCTTCAGCTAATACAATACCCTTTAGGGGATTGACCGTGAATGGTTTGCCTTTGAAGATAACATCTGATAGAGGCAAATATATCGAAACCATATCTGCATGTTAATTGAACAATATCCACATATTTTATCTGTGATGTTTATCTGTGAGGTAATTTCTCAGTAATTTTTATTAAGCCCGAGCCAAAAGCATGTTCAAATTGCAAAAAAAAAAAAAAAAACATTTTTTTTCAAATACTTGTAATATTTTCTCAAGTTATAATTGTTTTACTCAAGTAAGCTTAGAATTGGTTGCTCACAAGGGACTGAGTTATTTTTTTTCATAATTTGAAAATGTCATGTTTGTTTGTAAAAAATTAAACATGCAAACAAAACAAAAACAGTATCCTAACCCCAAAAACAGGTTTAGCCTCTCAATGAAACCTCCGATGGCGGGTATCTGATTTTGCATAACGTTTTTTAAAATTTTTTTAAATTAAATTTAGCAGTTATAATGAGTGTTTAAAGCAAAAATGTGTATTTTTTGCATGGTAGCTAAGGCATCCTTACAACATTTTTTTATGTTCTAACCTGTTAGTTATACTGTAAGATCAAATGTTTTTTTACCAAAACCATACGTCATGTTGCGTGGTAGAGTGATGTCATTTTAAATTTAAATTTAACATTTACGTCAATATTTGGCTCTTTTACATGCTAAAAATTATGTTCATTTTATCCACATACAAATTAACGTCAGCTGGGTTCAATTCGGACGATAGTGGGCTAGAGGAGAGCTAATACCCTGAACACACCAGACGCGGAACTAGTTTAGGAAACGTAGAAAGGTTGTGAAAAAAAAAAGGTGTGGGCACACCTAATCCACGTTATGTGCAGTGCATCATGGGGGGATGTCGTGTTTATTCCGGGTGTCCAATGTTCTGCCAGTTTTCTTTATCATTTCAATAAATGTTTACGATACATTTGTGAGTCAAGTTAAATTGTAATGTTGCTTCTTGTTCATAGCTAGTCTACTGGCGTGTCTGTCTATATATACACTGTATATAAATTATATATCTACTAAATTTGTAGTCATGAAGTAAATTTCGCTTACCCTTCCTTTCTATCGAAATTTCGAATGGCAGCAGTACCACTCAACAACTCTTTTTTGAAATTGTTGATAGGGAAAATATGAGGGAGAAGTTGCATGGCTACACGGCGTGACGTCATTTGAAACGAGTTTCACTGCTGGGCAGAGTTTCTAGAACTCCGGCGAAAGCAGCGTTCTGAGCAGCGTTCCAAACGAATTTCGCATGTCCGGTCACAGGGCACATCTGAAAATCACAACTCGTTTGCGTTATGAAACGAGATCCGTGCGTCTGGTGTACTCGGGGTGTAAGGAGGTCAAAACGTCGACATTTTTATGGACACCATTATGGACTGCCCCTAAATAGACTAATGCTTTTGTGTCCCTAGACTAACCAGCGCCATGCTTCCTCACTAACGACCGCAAAATCTGCTTAACTGCCAAGCCTGAGTGACTACCAAGTTGCAAACCAACAGAAGGCAGCGTTTATGTCAAATAAAAAAATAAAATAAGAAAATATAGGTTTGTGCCATGCAATATGCGAGCTTTTTTGGTTAAAAGCCTGCTCTGTCTTCTGACTAAACTTAAAACTGGAGTTATATTTTTAGTAAAGGAAACTCATGAGAGTCAGAGCGAAACTGAAATATTGGACATCTCGTGAACCCAGTCCGTGACCAAAAACTAATTCCGAACCCAAGGGTAAGAACCCGAGCCTAACTACCCGTACTATTTGAATACGTTTATTTTTTTCCTTTTTTGTGCTCTCATTGTTTTGCATGAACGCTTGGTTAAGCGGCTGGCAAATGACTACTTTATTAAATTGTCAGTAGGATGTCTAGTAACGCCCCCTGGGGGAAGGTGGAAGCGTGAGCTACACAGGCGCCCGTCTGGGAGCGATCTTGTGAGTGATCATAAAGTGCAGGAGTGATGATGAGGTTGAAGGCAATAATGCTCCTTTTAATAGGACATGTTAATCTACTTTAAATGGCATGATAAAAGGTATTGCAAGTGTGGCCACTAGTTAGATGCTATATAAATAATATTTTTCCTTTCTATGTAACTATTTTACATTGCATTTATTTTGCATAGTTATTTTTGGGTCATTGTGTTTTTCATCCTATGCAACGTTAAATATTTTGGAATCATTTTTGTGAATGGACTTCATTCTATTCCATAAAGTTACGTCATTCTTTTTCCTGTTTAATTATTCGTTTGAAAACGTAATAAGAAGACGACCTGTTAACACAACACAGCGTCCTCGAATGACATTATTTGAAACAAAACATTAACCATGAATTAAGGATTCATTAATTCTAAGGTCGAAAAATGATTGCTCGATTAGGACGTTATTTATATAGGGTTCCCACCGAAATTAACTACTCAACTTTTCTGAGTTTTACAGATTTTTGGAAAACTTTCCATGGCTTTATCAAAATTGGTCATGGGATAAAATGGAATGAATTTATTATTTCAAAAGTGGAAAGTTTTGTGAATTTCCTATTATTGCAAGTGTGACTAGATTAAACAGTATCATAAACAATCCTGCGATATTATGGCAATTTAAGGCTGGTATTTTAGCAGATGAAAATTGCCCTGATTTTTGAATGAAATTTGAAATTTCCCGGACTTCTCCGCGTTGTTATTTTTTCCCTGGCAGTTCAAGGTTTTTCAAGTCAGTGGAAACTTATCTGTGATTGAAATTTTATGCATTGTAATATGATAATATGACATCGCATGTTTGGGACATTTTATATCAGTAGTTGGTCCTGTGGTAAATCACGTGTTTTTGGTTCAAATAAATGAATTAACGTCATCTGAACTAGTTTGTCACATTCGGCATGGAGCAGGCTGCCCAATTCGGACTATAATGATTGTATGACGTCCTTTATGGACAGTCCCCTAAATCACTTTGCGAGAGCCTTCCAAACGCAACATTGTCCATGGACATCCCGCTGTGACGTGAATGGGTTTTGACCATCTAGGGGTCAAAAAGTGGAGCACGAACGAGACAGTGATCGGCTTCATCCAGGACAGGCTGCTGGCTTAATCATAGACTCACAGGTTCATCAGGAGGAAGTGAAACGTGCATCGGACATCTCGTTTGAAACGAGATAGTCGTTGCGATGAACCTGTCAAAAGCAGCGGAAGCCCCTGCAGGAGATCGCATTTCCTCTTGGCTCACCAGAGGGAGATGTGACGGGTGACAACGTCGTCGACGGAGGAACACGTGTTACACCTTTCCGCCAGAGTGCACTCGCAACACGCAAAACGCACCTGACAACCATTTTGAAGCTTTGAACGTGAAGACTGATTCGATTTCAGCGCCATCTTATCTCTTGTTCTGTGTCACATCCAAGCATGCAGAGCACATGAAACCAATGACATCTTATTTGCAACGGAATGAAGTCATTGACAAAGAATGTGCAAGTGGCAAAAGAGATTCATGCTGCCTTTGCCAAATTTCAATAACGCTTGTGAAAAGAAAATACTCTGAGAGGGCTTTCTCAGATTGTTTACTAATTATTAAATTTTTAGTTGGAACCCGACATTTTTCAATATCTACTTTATGTTGTATTTTTGAATATAATTCTGAAACGTAGCTCACAAAAAGGCTTTGTTGTTATTTTATGCTATAAAAATATATGTAAGCTACATACACGTATATTATATTACAATTTCATTTTGTTATTAACAGTATCGGTTGCATTTAATCCTTTAATGTAATACACGTATTTTAAGTATTTAAAATATTACTTTGAAATGGAGCGCTTGGCATCAACAGATTACATAAATGATCCATGGCACAAAACACGTTAAGAATCATTACAATAATTCCTAAAATTTTCAATTAGTGTAAAATGGATGATTCTGCTCTTATAACCCATATGCAGATTGAGACAATTATTTAATATTTCGTTTCACAATGCATTTCAATGCACTGCAAATTCATTTCTTTTGCATTGATCAAATCCACTTAAAAACCTCCACAAGTGTAAGATACCATCCATCCCCTCATAAGTAATTTTCTGGTTTCAACCAAACGGTCAGTGGGTGAACAGTTGAAGAGTTGCTTTTCCCACCATCAATATATTTCGTATTTGTTTGCTTGATGTGATAAACACCATGATGACAGCCCTTCGGCCATGCAGGCGTTAAATAAGCGTTTAATTAGATTTGAGAAATAACGATATCTCATTAACTTATCACCGATAGTCATTACCCTCAGCCTTGAAACACGAATCTTCTGGAGGCCCTGAAAGTTATTGCTAATAAAAATTAAAAAAATGCCTTTCGCCTGCCAGACTTATCTCTGGAAATGCGATTGGAACCATCATCGTCCCCCCTGGTCCAGCGTGTTACCATTTCCCTTCCGCTTGACTTACTTCAACGCAATGACCCAAACTTAACGGTCTGACATTTTATTTGCACGAATTAGGTTTATAAGTTTCCCATGCGTGCATCTGACTTATTAATAAATTACGCAGCGACTCCTAATGGTCAATTGGTCACCGTTAATGGGTAATTTTCACCAATGCATTACATTTTCTCTTGTAATGACTGCCAGTTCGATTCTTAATCCCATTCTATGGTAACTTTATCAGTTGAAGATAAAGGCCATTGCATCAATCGAATCTTACAGTGTTATTGTTAATAGACATCAACTTGAAAAAGCTTATGGACAATGTCCATTCCTTACCAGATTATACTCATTTTATTAAAAGCCTATGCATTTAGTACACATGCTTTTTCCAAATTTGTCTGCACCTTTTTCTTTTTCCTGCATGTATCCTACTAACCAGACCAAGGGTCATGTAAAATCAATGACTTCTATCAATGACTCTAATAATTTGATTCATATGATGTTTTACAACGTGTTAAAAAAACGTTATCAATTTAATCACAACTCACTTTGGTTTTTAACTGAAATAGTTTCATTAATTTGCAAATAAATAACTTTTTATGTTAATATTATGATGCTTTAATATATTTTAAACAATATGTATTTTAGAACATTTCTTATTGGTATACTTAATTGTTTAGAAATATAGTTTTCATTTTAATGTTGTAAATAATTACAGTTCAAGATTTAAATCCTATAGGTCAAAAACAGGAAAAAGACAATTTGGTAAATAAGGTTGTCTTTCATCATTTTTTTCCCAAACTTAAAACTGGTGATTATCATTATAAAGCTAGCAGTGGACGTAAAAACTCGAAAGAAATATGCGAAAGAATTTTAAACTACAAACTACCAACAACACATTTGTTTATTTTTTTTCTGGCCAAAGGTGACACAAAACTCCAATAAAGCGTAAATTACTTATTGAGTAAATGTACGCAAACATTCACAAAGGAATTCAGGAAGACCGCAACATGGGCACTCATGTATTTCGAATTCCACGACGCCATCACCATGGCTAATATTTCACGAAAACGTTCCTTGAAAGTCATTAAAGTCACCAGGTAAATCCCACTAGAGAAGTTTAAACATCCTTTAATGGGTAATTATTCGTCTTTCTAAAACTGATGTTGTGAAGTTTGCCAAATTTTAAGTCCTACATTAGCAAACAGTATATCTAATAAATCGCAGGATAACGTAGAAATCCAGTTTAGTTCCTTTATTATTTATTTGCAAAAATTTCATAGGAAGTTTTCTAAAATTCGAGCATTTTGGAGCTCTTCATCTTAAGTATGGAAACACTTCCCTTACGCGTTGGTCCTTCTCAAGTAGTTTTATTGCAGTCAAATCGCAAACATCACTGAATCTGTGGTGCATCTTAATCACTGCACTGATCCCTTATGGTCACAGGCAGCGCTAAAACAGTGATCCTGGTCTAGGTCAGCAAAAGACGTCTAGAATTTCCCCCAAAAGGCAGCCTAGAAACGCGTTTGTTTATATTTTCGTTTGTTAGGGGGTTCCTAGATTGCCTCTCACTTTCACCAACGTTGATGGACGAGTTATGGGGTACAGTCTGCGACAGACACTCTTAAGTCTGTCCCCTTACAAACGTTCAAATACAATAGGCTGGTTGGGAATGCCATTTTTTAAGTTAAGCGTTTGTCCAAATGGCCGAAAGAGGGTGCTGCTTTATGACGTGTTAATTGCGATTTTATTTTCTTATTTCTGTGGGAATGTGTTCCGTGGTTTCAACCTACGAAACATAACCGGAAATCCTCATGCAAGAAGTGACCTGTCCCATCACCCTGTGGATGGTGATGTTTTCAACGTTTTGAGAGATCAGATTAGGCCTTCCAAGGTTCAGGATGAGGAACCATCAATCGAACTATGATGATGGACCAGAGATGAGGTAGGAGCTCAACAAATTTAGACATCCGATTTTCATTTGTCTTGCGAAAGAGTTAAGTTGCTAAATAGAGTGAGACCTGTCAATAACGACCAGTAATGCACTAACTAGTAATGTAAATATGACGTCATTACTAGTTTAAAAAGCGATAACCTAGGAAGATAGAAACAGCGCTCTCAAATGACTTCTTAAAAACTGTTAGAGCTGTGACACTTACGACGTTTTTGGAAAACTTGTACAACACATAACGATGTATGTGCCAGCATAAACATTAGCGTTGCATTGTATTTCACAGGGTCTAGGGGTGTCCTAATTGTTATCTCACCACTATACAATTGTAGCAAGTGGGGAGTAGTTCCTACAATATAGTAAGCTGAAAACAATGTATTTTGGGAGTAGGGCACTTACGACGTTATGGTTTGGTGCCCTTCAATTTGTATCCCTATCGCTTTCATTGCAGGCTATTTAACTAATTATACGACTATTGCAACCGTGATTACAACGTGTGCATCCAAAACGATTGCTGGACGCCATTTTGTTAGCGGAAATGGACGACTGTCCTAGTATCCCATGACCAGATGTCCAGTCTGCGCCTGCAGCAAAGGCCTTCTCTTCTGCCGCCATAATGTCACAGGAGACTACATCTCATGAGTTTTGGGGGAGCAACCCAATTTGGTGTTTTAACGTTTGGAGACATGAAATTGGCGACTGTAACGGCGCTCCCCTCAAGAGGTTGTTTTCTAAGCAGTGTAAATACACACAGAATCCGTCTGCTATCGAGCTGTTAACACGCGGGGGACTAATTCAAAGACTAGCGGTCTTGGTTATTGGTTTTCCTTTGCGAAAAATCAATAAACTGGATACGTCATTATGAGAAAAGCAGATATCGCATCAGTGCCATCAGCCAAGGGGTGCATCGAAACACCGCTGCTTCTGTTGCTGACAATTTCAAATTTCTTTCTTGGATTTTTGCTGAGATTCTGAGAGCCAAGAGCGACGTTGAATTTGATGTCTGTGTACGAGCAAAGACCGTTCATAAACCACTGACTGAGTCATTGGAAATAATAAAAAACGAGTGAAAACATCACTGAAATAGATTGTGTCCCAATTTATGTGTTGATGGTTTGATTTCTAAGAATAGAGGGTCCTTCGTGTCTTCAAAAAGATTCTCTTAGCCTCGTTAAAAAACGAGACAAGGGGCCATCCTCAAAGGATGTTCATCTAAAAGTTGACTTTTTTGACCCACTACCCCCTGCTCCGTCCTGTCTCATATAGCGCAAATGGTTCAGATACTTTATTTGGAGAAAAAGCAAGTCATTTTGAATAGGAAAAATGACCAAAAAAGCTGATGTCATAATGTTTCAACAACAACAATGAATACATTAGTGGATTTTCCCCCTTCTGGCATGAATTAAGTTTTGTATGAAATAAATAAGTTGTTGTTGACATAGGTAAAGAATGGCATGAGACACCTATTTTAATACTAAAGACATCACATTTCAATCTGAAAATTTGTAGGCCTATATATTATTTATAAATCCATTAAAATTTATATAGTAGAAACGCATGCATGGAAAACCATTGGAAAACCAGTTCAAAGCCAAAAATAGGATGTATCACCCATAAATTACGGTTAAATAGCTTTGCTCAAAATGTTTAAGCGCAATAAATGAACTAAAATGGTTTATCATATTGCCATTACAAAAATTAAGCCATACTAAACAATTTCGTAATTAAGTTTAATTTAAAATTTCATAAATTTGCATTTCTCTATGATTTCTACAGCTCAGCTTACTAGAAAATTAATTGACATTAGTTTTTTGTTTTTTTTAATTTCTGACGTACTTGAAAAAATTTAATGGATACTTTAGTTAGCTCGAACCTGTCTCTTAATCTAAGATGGAAGAAATTTCCCATTTTCATCATCCCTTTACAACGTTCATTTGCGCCTAACAAGCATGCACGGGAATTCCTGAATAATTAAGCGTTTCGCTATAATTACACGAATTAATATTTAAAATGCCTGACGTGCGTGCCTGGAAACATCGTATAATTTACCAAACAGGACCATTAAACTAGCAAATGCCCCTCATTTAATCCTTGTCCTCCTTTTCGCATCATTCATTAATTTCAGAAATCGTACAGCGGGCCTTTAAATGTATTTACAAACTGCGGAAAGAAAATTATGTCATATTTCCTAGAGAAATAAGATGTGTCATCATTATAGCCAATTGAGACTGGTGACTGGACAAGCCAATGTCACCAAATAAGATGTGTTCAATGTGCAGCCTACATGCACTGTATATAAATTTTAGTTATTTCATACACAACAAGACCCCAGTGCAAGATCCACAAAACAATTTTTTTAAAGTTACACAAAAATAACATCAACATTTCTATAAAACTACCCCTGCAGAATAAATAATTGTACAACGCCTAAAGAAGAGTTTCTGGGGCCGTTACTGGTAGCCAGTGGATGATCCCGGCCATTTGAACCCTCTCCATAGTCCCTCCAGACAATATAAATATTTTAGATATTTTCTGAAATACAATGTATATTTAGGCAAAATGATACATTGCCGAAAACCAGGGCGTCCAGCTAGGGGATTTAGTTATGCTAAATAAACTCAAAAAGTGTTATCATAGCGATTCAAAGCAGCTGTTGGCATAATAAAAACAAACATTTATTTTTAAATCAATAAACATTTCCGGTATTATATGGTTTCACAAAATAAAAACTAGCCACTAATTAAACCAAAGTCTTAAAAACTATTGACCCTAGTGCTAATATTATGCCTTCTCATGCGAAACAAAATGGCGGCATGTTAGCGGCATGGATTGAATGGGAAGATTTTCTATGTTAAAAGTATGTTTTAAAACCTCTAAACATGAGTGTCTGATGACGCTTCTTAACTTCTAAATTTTTATTTACTTTGGTATTTCCCTGATATCTTAATCATGTTACCTTAAATTCCCCTGATTATTTTTAACGATTAACGCATCTGCTATAAAAACTAATAGGCCTACACTAAATCTGCACAAGTTGACTTACATAGTGATTAAACCAATCCAGAGATTTTTGTAATGCAAATTTAACTTTTTTGTTATCTCTTTCTTCAACAGTTCATAATCTTTTAGTCTCCAGAAGCGAAAGTTCAAGCCAATAAAAATACATCCTCTGATTTCCTTGAAAACCTGCTAAAAATTCCTTACATTTCCCTGATTTCCCCCTAGATTTTAATTCTATATTTTCTTGCTTTCCAGGTGTGTGGTCACTCTGAGGTACATGCTGCAACTGCAAATCAACCGAGCAGAGCATCGATGTGGGTAGAATTTGCCACGCTGACCTCTGGTCAAGCGAGCACTGGCACGTGCCAATTCCGATCAAGTGACCATGCAGAAAGACGACCGTCCACGATTCCTCCGCTAATGAAAGCAAGGCGCCTGATCAAAATATATATTAAGGCCGAGCTGGAGAAAAGGTCGCTGGACAGTGGTCAAGTAAGGAGCAGCAGCTGCCTGGAATGGTCGAGCCATTAAGCGCGCAAAAGGTGTGCGTAATTTAACGCAATTGCGCATTTGCGGTTCCCTCGACCATCCATCAAGAGTTTTAGTATCCAAGAAAACGAAAAGGGGGGATAAGGGGCACGGGTCCAAATGAGTAGCTCGGGTTATTTACCCGTTAGAGCACCTCAGAGGATAGCCCATCACGATAATGTCCCTGTCCATGAATGATTTCAATCTCCAGCAATATTAACACTCCTTCCGTTGTTTATTCCGAGAGGCGTTTTATGGCCATCCCCCGCATAACTTAAGGGGAATCCCCTTAATGTGTTGGTCCATCCGAACACATTAAAATAATGTTGTTGTTAACGCGAAGCAGCTGCTCAATGCCCTCTTCGAAGTTGCATTCATGCAAATGCGTGTGCATCTATTGCTGGCGTTTAGCACTTCTTGGAGCTTTTCATTCATTAGCATTTCGCTGATGGATTTTTTGGTAAGTGTTTAATTTGGTCGTATCGAAGCATAAATTTCCCCCCGCACTCAACTAGCTATTGTACCTTAAAACGATGCCGAAGTGGGGTTCAACAAACCCACGCTATTCGAGTAAAAGCCGCTGCTTGTTGATGAAGATCCCCCAAATCCCACACCTGCTTTATCAGGGGTGGACCGAAAACGGCCAGAGTTCGGTATAGTAAGAGAAAAATTATTAAAATATCCCAGATTGGGAATAATGCCCCCCCCCCTTTCCCCCGTCCAAGTACCATTAGATTGACCTCCCCTCAGATATATGGAGCCATTGGTACTGTTTGTTCACTCAAATACACTGCATATCAAGTAAACAAGAAATTAATTGAACTAAAAGCAATGAAAGAAACGTTGAGCAAAAAACATTTCAGACACTTTCAACTTTCTCTACATTTCCATCACAAGATGGAAAGGATAAATTTCGAAATCAAACTTTTCAAAATCAACTTTCAAAATTTTGTATTCAGGATCAACCTAACATACACTGTAAGTTCCACTGTCAAAAATAAATATCTCATTTGAAATATTCAATAAAGATCTGTGTATCCAGGGGATTCATTCGATAATAAAAACGCGTCATTTCGCCAAAATCATTTTAAGTTATTTACCTTGACAGATATGTTCTCTTTAATAAACTGATAAAAAATCAATGATTTAAGTACAAGCAGTCTACATTAAAATGACATTTTCCATTTTTAAAAAGCGGGTTGAAACTGATTCTGGAAAAAATCAATTTCACCTTGGGACCAAAGAAGAGCTGCACCGACATCCAAGAATGGATTTCTTTAATGCATCCAAATATTCTTTAATCTCGTAAGTGCATTAAAAAAAAACCCGTCTGGATGTAAACACTAAGGGAGAAGGAGGAGTGGGCCAAAGCAACATCCTAGCGAATAATGAATGTTTTATGCGAACGCATTTAAAATGCAGATGATAACATCTACCTTTGAGATTGCAACAACCATTTGGTAGAGGCATTTACTTTTGACTTATTCTTTTTTCATCTTCTTCTTCTTCTTCATCTTCCCTGCATGGAGTGGAGGAGAAGTCTCCCTTTTATTTCTCTTTCGTTTACCAGTATATGTACGTAGTTTAAAAAGGGAAAAAGCAATCGACTTCCCCAAAATCGAGATGAAGTAAGTTGTAACCATGGGGACGTCAGCTTCAGTCCCAGACCCATCGAGATGCGGTTGCCATGGCAACCCCTTAGGCCTACCCACGCTCCCTTCCCACAAATAGCATTACGCCCAATTGGATGACATGTTTATACTGATCTGGGATGTATACAATTCACTCAGGATTGGAAATGCAGCCAATATCATACCTGATCAACGTTTTCATATATTTCTAAATAAGTAAATAAATAATAATAACTAAAGAAAGTAACACATTCCTATTTTGGCATTATCGTTATTTATTTCAGGGCTAGGTATGGGCTTAGTGTTAAATTAATTCATGGTTCAAAATTGCTTTAATGACCTTAATAACAGGATTTTTAACACATTTTAAGAGAGGTTATCAATTTAGAATACATTTTTAATTTGTACAAGGCACTTAAAACATTTATCACGGTAACAGCAATATTGTGTATTTTTCAGATGGGTAAGTATTTTTTGGACATTACCTTCTTTCACAAAATAATTTTGGTGCATTATTTATAATGGTTTAGCAGTTAAATCATATGCAAGAGGAATTTCAAATGTATAATCAATGATGTAAGGATACTAAATTCTAAAATAATTTTTTTATTTATTAATGGTTTAAAACCACTATTTTTAAGTGGATAAATGCTCTGTGCATTAAATTGGTTCGTAAAATATTTTCACTATTTTTCTTAAGTAACGAATAATTAAACAAAAGGAATTAAAATAAATAACACCAGTTATAATGTCACTGCTAAAAATATTTTTAATTACTATAAATTTCAATCATTGGGT
>JAQIXS010004763.1:0-14241 GCA_034700785.1 Rossiulus vilnensis
CGTTTCCATGGAAACTTTTAAAGCGGTGACAATTTGTTCGATTAAAAAAATTAGAAGCAGCGTAGAACGGGAGGAATAGCGTCAATTCGGGATGGCCAGCGTCGAATTGGGATGACGACGATGATAATGATGATGATGAGAGATACGAAACACCATGGAGAACGTCCGTCGAATAAATAGAAACGGCGACTTGGGTCTCAGGGCTTTTTATAGCTTTTAGAACATGTGACGTAATTAATCAGCTGCGACCAATCAGCGACCGCCTTACAAATGGCGCCAAGTCGAACTAGCCCGAATGCTAAATTTGCATATTGGCCAAAGTCATTTTGGAATGGACGAAAAACGAGAAAAACATGGTCGCTTAACAAAAATGAATTCTGTAATAAATTACTGCGTGAAGAGTAGTTACGGAAACGGGACGGAAATAACGGATTTTGTTAGGAGAAACACTCGGCTATCCGTTGTAAAACTCACGGGCGATTAAAACGTTGCGAAGGCCGTGTTTACTACGTTTTCAATCACGGACCTTTTATGATCATTACTAATATCATTACCTTTTGAATCTGATAATGACATTGTTAATGATCGTATAACGTAAACCGAAATGGAATATTTGCCGGTAATGATGGGAATTTAACGTGACCGTTTATGGCTGACATGTAATGAAGGGCAGGAGAAATGCTTGTTGGTAATGTCATTTAGTAATGCTCGCGTAAGGTCTGCTTAATGAAGGAGTAATGATTGGTGGTACGACGATTGCTGATGACACTACCAACTATCGTTAATCCATCATTACTTATTAGCCGTACATTATCATGTTAAATACCCACCATTACTGGCAAAACATTCCATTTCAGTTTACCTCACACGATCATTCGAAATGTCATTCTCAGGTAATGTCATTCTGTTAATGACATTACTAATGATAGTGTAATGTCCTTGGAACATTCTTGGAAAATTTGGTTTCAGATTGGAGCAATTATCTACTGTTTTTTAAATTGCTGAATATGAGAGTACTTTTAATGCATTATGTAAATCTATAATGACATTCATGATCAATAAGGAATTTACTGCATTTATTTAAAAGCTTTAATCTGCATGTATGACGCAATTAACAGTGGCTTCATGAGCGACCTTTGCCCAATTTGAGCCCAGGGAGGGTGAATCATTCAAATCGAGGTACCTAAAACACGACGCTGTCTGGTTTTTTCGACACCTGTCTGGAAAAATAGTTTACTGCATTGTACAAATGAAATCAAGTAAGCTTCAAACTATGAACTAAAATACAGTTTACTCCTATTTACCTTTGCAGGAATGGGAAACCTTTCTGTCAGAATCAGCAAAATTTTCTACACAATGTAAACTTTCATTTCAGTTACATGTACATGTATTTCTCTAAAGTTATGCAAATAAGTCAGGTCTCAGCATGTTTAAGACATTTGCTACTGTACATGTACAGTATATATTTTGCAATGTTGATAATCAAAAATTAAGGACTGGATTAAAGATTACTCACCACAAATTCGTAGAAAATATTAAATTACTGGATTTTTTTTTCAAAATTGAAATCACAAGCCATGGTTCTTAGCCTAAGTTTTATTTTAAATTTGCATGGACGTTCTGTTAATTATGGAACGCTGTACTCAAAAATTGTAGAAAAATGTAAAAAAAAATCTAAAAAAAATTTGCTTAGGAATAGAATTAAAAGAGCGCCAGAGACGATTTTTTTTCTAAAAGTATAGCACAAATCGCGGGTATTTATTATTACACTTTATTATTACAAAGATAGTTATCATAACAATTATTAATTCCTAAAAACAGTGAATCATGTGAGCACGCAGCTCTCAAATGGACAGACGCTTTTTGTCTGCATCTACAATATCTTCCCAGTAATTGCGCTTGAATGTATTTTTGTAAATTGGGAAGCATCCAATAAAATTTTCGAAATACAGTGTGTCTATCAAATTCCAATCTGTTTTTTGTCATTCATTTTAAGACTTACATGTTTAATGGGGTGAATGAATTTTGGGCACCTTTTACAAGAAATGCCACACATTTACAAGCAACCAGGGCAATCAGACAAAAATGAAGAAAAAAATCACTATTTATCCATAAAATGGGCATATAACGCAAACTACAAAACACAAAATATAAATACAAAAATATTGCGTTTAAACAAGGTACATTTTTACACGAAATGTTGTTAGCGAGACTTGCTTAATAAAGTATTGACAAAGGTACACAAGGAGGGTATTTTCATTTAGTTTGTTCATCCTGACCACGATGGGGCCGATTTGAAATTTTGGGTCTGAAATATCATTTCCTCCCCATCGAAATCACCTAAATTCGGCCAAAACATGCTTAACTCGGGTGTATAAAACACTATTTTACACTTAATTGTGCAACTAGCTGCAAAAAGAAGAAAAATATAATATTATCGTTAGCAATGCAAAAAGGAAAAATAGTTACTCGGCGAATATACAGGCAGAAAGCAAAAGGGCATTAGTGCCCTAAACTTGGAAAGGACTAATAATTATATGGGAATTAAGGCCATGTACCTGCAAGTGTAAAAAAATCAGCTAAAATTGATGTTTTAAAAATAAATATGGAATTTTCAAGGCAGAATATCATCAGAGATATATCCAATGACCACAATCCTTAGCGATTTTACTTTTCATATCTTTAAAAAATAGCTAGCTAAATTGTGTAATTCTTGTTAAACAAGTATGCCAACACATGGAGACTCAAAATATATGTAGTTATTACTCATCAAATGTGTAAATTTGGAAAATTTTAAGATGTTCCGTTCAATCACATCAATATATGAATTATGTATTTTTAATTAAATTGATTTGTTTTAATATAACATGATTATTTTCAAAGTTTTTACCATTGCGGGTATTCACTTTAGATTGGCGTCAAGTGATAAAGATCTTGGCAACAGCGGAAGCAGGGGGCGCTGATGGCAGAGGACATTCTTGTGATCGGCGATTATTTCAAGGCAATCGATAAATTTATTGAAATATTGCATTAAATAATTTATTGTTCTCAAGGCAAATTTCAAATCTTTATGCAAAGTAAGAGATATTTCAAATTTTCATTGTCATAGTCTCGAATGATTCATTTTTTATGATACTGCTCAAAATAGGCCATATCTAGTCGCACTTATGCAATAATAGGGAATTCCCCTTCTTTTCTCATTTAATATGCTAGAAATTATCTACTTTTGAAATAAGTTTAATATCACTAATTTGTAAATTGTTGTTTTCATTTTATTCCAAAAACATGGAAAGTCAGGGAAATTTCAGTTTATTCCGAAAACACGGAACGTCAGGGTAATTTAGAATAAAAATTTTGCTGGAAACCCAGATCAGACAACTCACATTTTGGTAATATCAAATCGATTAATCAAATAATAATCTGCCACTCCGAAGGCTATTTGGGAAAGGGATAAAAATGTATGTTCACTACCTCAAGGGTCGCTCAAGGGTCAAATGATTTTACAAATGCGCCAATTTTAAAAATTCATAAAAACGAGGAAATTTCTAACAACAAAAAAGTCACATGCCCAGAGCGAGGCTTGAACATCTTTGCCAGTCAACCCAATCTGTCACCAGCCCTTGGGTCCTTTCAAATCCAGCATCCTAAAAAGGTCGATGCTAACAGGTGGCGTTACGTTCGGCGCTCGCCCGAAACTTCCAGCCGAAATGGGCGCCATCTAGGTGGTGGTTATGGGAGTTGGTCTATGCGGTCAGTAGCTGTAGGGCCCATACTGGGATCCGTGGTGGTAGTAAGGACCAGGGTAGCCGTAACCATAGCCGTAGGGCTGCTGTTTGCTTGGGTAGACTGGCATCAGGTACTGCATGCTCTTGGAAGACTCTGGCTTCCGTTCGTCCCTAAGACACTTGGCAGCGCAGAAGAATACGATGGCCGAAATGAGACACCAGCCAACACCGATCCAGCAGATGATGTACGACCAGCCGTAGAAGAAAGTCACGTTGGTGCGAAGAATCTGGAAAAAAAAATACCGAAAAATGTTATTTTCTATACATTTATACATGTATAAGAAATTGCGTCACACAATGACAATCATACTACGATTAGAGGGGATTGAAGGACTTTGGATGAGTATTTTAAGTCAGACCCAAACAAATCATAAAATCTGCAGAAAAAATTGCACATTTTTGTTTCAAATGCTTATTATAATTCCTAAATATATTTTTTTCTGGTGTAGAATTCGTCGTTCGTTATGGTCCCGTCGTACGTCCCGTTTGGTTATATTATATGAAAATGAGTCTTAATAGATTGAAATTGAGCATCGAAACTTAAAAATAAATGACTTCAATTTTAGGGTCATTTATGACACAATTGTGGTTCTTTCCCTTACTTAAAAATGACCTTCATTTGTCAAACTTAATTTTAAATAAGGTAAACGTCATCTGGACCATCTGATATGTAGCTGGGATAAGGGTCATCACTGTCATATTCATAGCAGCTTGAAAATAACTTTTTATTAAATCGTACCTGTGGCCAAGAGTTGAAATACGCCTCCTTGATCTTGAATCTTTCGTAATATTCCTTGCCGTGCCATAAACCAATTCCTCCAGCGCAGAAAAGGGCTGAAAAATTAACGAAATTCTTAGACAAAATTATCGATTTCTTTATGTTCGTGCATCGGAATGATCGGACATTTTCTTTTCTCCGAAAACCAGTTATTTACCAGCCAGCAGCATGAAAATTCCTGTAGTGACGATCCTGGAGGGCGACCTCATCCAGCAGCCCACGACGCCGACAAAAAAGGAAATTCCAATCCAAAAGAAACAGCAAATGATGAGTGCAACACACGCCCGCGACATATCTACAAGGGTCAAGCAAGCAAAAGTGGTCAGTATTTTGAGCAATAAAAAAAACTAACAGACTTCCGTATTTGGGATGGTCAAGTCACTCCAACAAACTATTTCGTGGTCATTGAAGGAGGGAAGCAGTAACTGCACCGAGAATATTTCCATTTGATCTTAGAAATTCATGGTCCCCAGAAAAACATTTCAACTTCCAGGACGTTTCCTTTCGATTTTTTGATGAAATTTCCCTGACCATCGATGCAAGATTATGGCAAATGCATATGCAAAGAATGCTATTTGATTTCAAAAAAAGAGGAATTTCCTACTGACTTCCGTGTTCACTATAACTAGCAGTGGTGTTTACTACATGTAGATTTCGAACTGTAAATTCCTAGATTTTTAATCTACCTAATAACCTTTCCATGCCATTAAAATAGGAATTTTCAACATATTTTAAAAATAAAGTTAGTCACTGCGTGGTAATGTAAATTCCTTTGTTTTCAATAACTTTAAAAAGTCCAAATTCCCTGATAACTTCCAGAATTTCTAGATCTGGAGAATGAGATGGTTTATGAAATTTGTTTTCATGAAATGTGGAAAAAAAGACGTTAGAAATCAGTTTGGTGGACGTCCGTTGTGACCTGCCCCTTAGCGTGACGGAGTCTGTGACGTCACGATGGCTATCGGAGCGACCAGGTAAAATTCCTCAAATTTTTTTGTCAATGGCTGCTTCCCTCCACTCGCGATAAGTGATGCGCAAAAAACAAGTTTGGAGCAATTCTTGGGACTTATTTCAATGGCTGACTAGTGAAGAGTAAATTTTCGAAAATAAAAAAAAAGTTCAATGACCGGCCATGTGCTCAGAAGCACTGGCCTTCTTATCACCATTGGCTGGAGAAGCAACAAAAAGGACATTGACCCCAAGCACTATCTCCAAGATCGAAAAAAAAATTAGGATGTATTATAAGATGACCTGTGAGAATTTGGCGAATTTATTGTCATCAATTTCATTCAATGTTCGTTGGTTAGCTAGTTTTCTAACCAAATGAAACGTGTAAAACGTTTATCTCGTGTTTGGATTTGAAAATTTAACCAACATTTTATTACTGACCATTAAAAATTCGGCAAGAGAAGCCTGCA
Organism: Rossiulus vilnensis; assembly: GCA_034700785.1. Classification (NCBI taxonomy): domain Eukaryota; kingdom Metazoa; phylum Arthropoda; class Diplopoda; order Julida; family Julidae; genus Rossiulus; species Rossiulus vilnensis. The sequence goes on from JAQIXS010004763.1 coordinate 5,982, forward strand.
TTATTTATGATTAAACTCAAATGATTCTCACGTACTTCCTTATTGACTCCGGGGGGGGGGGGGAAATAATTAGCCAAATTTTAAAAACATTTCGAGTTATTAATTTTTATGAAGGACAAGAGAGCTTATCATCCAAATTGGCAATTTAGATAAGATATTTTTTTGTTTGTATTTATTTTTGGGCTTCTTTGACTAATTAAATGAACATTTTTAATTTTAAACACTTCTAGGTAATTATGAAATTTCTGGGAAAATACGTCAACTTTGGGCGAATAAAAGTATTGAGGCCAGTTTCTCTAGGACAATTATCTTTACTTATTTTATAGCCAAACGAATCATAATAAACAAACTCGTGTCTTGTCCAACCAGGTTCATATAATTCCAACAAGTTTTATTTCTCATAATTAAGTTTAAGTATTGTTTTAAAACTAATTTGTGCAAATAGATAATTGAAAATGGCTCATTTAAAGAGAATTCTTTGATGGAAATATTTAAAATATTTCGGTTTATTATGCTCCTCTTTAAATTATTCTCATTAGGTTGTTTTAAAACCAAATTTATGCGAAGAAATAATTTGGAGCATCTCATTTAAAGAGATTTTTTCAAGGAAATAAAGGAAAGTATTTGTTTAATATATTCCTCCCAAATTCCTTGGTATTTTTAAAACTAATTTATGCATATAAATAATTCAGAACGTCTCATTTTTTTTTATGGAAATAAAGAGAATTATTTTCCAAATTATTTTCCTTAGGATGTTTTTAAACTAAAAACTAAATTTATGCAAAGAAATACTTCAGAAGATCTCATTTAAAGACATCTTTATGTAAATGAAGGCAAATATTTCAAATATGTCTGTTTAATATGTTCCTCTCCAAATTATTCTCTTTATTTGTTTAAAAAACAATTTATGCATATAAATTCAGTATGATTTTTGTGTGTGTGAAAACTAAATACAAACCATGATAGGGTGGATTTCACAACCCCGGAGATTGCAGGGTGTTCGGTTATAAACTTGGTTCATAATTTAATGGTGAGGCCACGTTTTTTTTGTATTTTAATCAGCTCGATAATTTCACTTCCACCTAAGTTGTTTATGGGTAATCTGTCCTACTTTTTTTTGTTTTTGGTCATCGATTGCAAATGGCGGCTTCCTGAATTCGGATCGCCCATAAAAATTACTTACGTAATCTGGCTTTCATATCTTCCGAAAATTGGGCTGATTCTTTGTCCTCAGGTATGTAATAATCGATGTTCACACAATGGGTTTCGGTGGGGGAAATGTACACTTCCACTGAAACAAAAAAAAGAGAAAAAAAATGGGTTAGAAATCAATTGGAGTGACGCACAATGGACACACGGACGTTGTTAAGTAATCGAAATAATTACAATAGGCGAATGGGATAAAATTATAATGTAATCCTAAAGTCACTGTTCTACTCCAAACAACAATTAATTTAAAATGCAAAACAGTTCAGTGCATGACTTTCGGTCATACTAGTCAACCTTTTTTCTTTTTGAAAATGCAAGTCTTATTTTAGTAAATTAGAAAATACTAAGGACAGTCGCATCTTCTTTAAATATGAGACATTTTGGTCGTTTTGATAACCATATCCATATACATGTAGGGTGGCTGAGGGTGCACCCAACATAGGACCTTACAATTTTGAAACTTTTTTTTAATTTAGAAAATTATTATTATTATTGAATTGGACAGTTTTTAAATCTCAATTTTAAATTAATTTTTAATTTTGCATCAAAATGCACCCATAATTTAACAACAAGAAAAACCAGAGTTAAAAACGGAAAATTAAAAATAATTCGTTTATCGTATTAGATTTATCTTAATTGTAATAATATTATCTGCTGGATATACGCTCATGTAGCAATACTTTTTTTGCATCTAAAACTGCATATTGACACAAATATTCTTCCCAAAAGCTTGAAATAATTATGAGGCAACCATGCGGAGCAAGCCCTTACAGCTTCCCAACGTCTATTTTCGATTTTTTGCACATAAAATTTCAATGCGGGTCAATTTTATGCAAATTTGGACCTGCATACAACTGGGTCACCGCTGTCCATTTAAATAACCTGCAAATCTCTACCCAAAAGCTTCTTTGTTATTTTCCTGTGAAGATTCCGTAGTGTTAAAACCCATTTACATTTTAACTACATTTAAAAATACGCAATATAAATCCCTTACACTATAAGGCTTTATTTGCCTTCGAGCATTATTTTGAATAATAATTTGTAATTTTTTTCTTCTACTAAATTTGCAAATAGAAACACTAAGGTTTTCTTTATCTCCAAGTAAACATTTCTAGAATCAGTTGAAGTCATATATTAAGTTAATTAAATAAACCAAAATATTTTAATATGAAATTGACACAGTTGTAAACAATATGTAGGCGATGGCAACATGATTTTCATTTGTATCAGTTTTTTTATCAAAAATTTCAATTTTCCTTTCATAAATTGTATGCGTTAAATTTCGCCTCAAAAAATATAATGACAAAAGCAAGATTAAGAATCTTTTGAATATTTAGTAAATAATTTTAGCTACTAAATTTCAGTTTTCTTATGACTGCATTGTTTTTCTTTGTTTAGTTAAATGCTCAAATAATCGAGACCAAGAAGTCATTATTCCTCTATATACTGCATAAAAAAGCTAAATATGTGAATTTTATAAAACAAGCAATTGACAATAATGTACTGTCCTAAGCATTATTACAACAGCAAAACATTTCATGCTTGGAGCATTTTTATAGGTCAAAGAAACCACCTCCAAAACACCGAAAGGTTTTAATAAGCAGTTGCACTAGTTTTAATTGAATACTAGAAACGTTTCGTGCCTCAGAAATAATCGACTTATGGTTTTTTTCAAGGACCATTGTCAATATTTTGGGTTTTAAGGTCATGGAAGGTAATTCGTTCATCCGCCTTATGATCTTCTTAAATGTTCACAATGCATTTATAATTGCGTTTTTCCCAGGTGCTAAGTTTATTTACGTGTAATCTATACCAGGTTAACTTGCATAACACAACCAAATATGCTCCAGATATTGATCGTGGTCGTGGGAACCAAATATCTATGGTTTCAAGTTCAAATTTTTCCAGTCATCGAGACCTAATTTAAGCCAAGATGGAGAACAAAATTCACTTGACTCTTTGGCACCAAACACCATAATTAAAGACAATGCAAAACATTTAAAGCGAACAAAATTATAGGTTGGTCAACTTCATAATGTTAGTGAATTAAATGTGGTTTTCCTATCACAATAGACCGAGGGAAAATAAGGCAGCCATTAAGATGAACAAATCGGGATATGATTACGTGATGTCCATTTGAAAATAACTCAAAAATAGTATGATTTCCTACCTAATAACTGATTTTTGAAGCCTGGAAAATTATTTGAAAGAAGTTGACAAGTCCAATTCAATGCCATTGATAGTCATGTCATTTATAGGCATGTCAATACCGTGTCAATTATAGATTTTTCAAAACGTTATGTGCATCCCAAATGTTCACGTCTTAAATGTCTCACATCAGCAGACATTTCTGATAGCTTCCTCTTTTGCGTAAGTAATTAGCGGAATCTTAAGGTCCTCTTCAGGGATTCCTGAGGGCAAATTAATAAAGATAAAATTTGTCAGGGTTTCTCTACATTAGATGAGAATATCATATGCTTCTTGTTCTATGAAATCTGATAAGACGTCAGTGTCCTTTAACTACAATTATCCACCTTATCCACCAATGAAAAGTAATGTTTTCATAACAAATAAAAAAGCAGAATTTGCCTGACCAATTTCAATTCAAGGCTGCCCTCATTTGATGTCCAAATTTAAACTCGCTCCAAATGTGGTTTTATGCCAACGCATTTTTCTTTTAAAGAGTTTATTCATGACTTAACTCTTTTTATTAGCCTCTTATTAGGAGTCAAAACGTAATTTATCAGTTTATTATCCCCTCGTGAAGACAGATCCTTGACCTTTCTGGCATATTTTTCTATTAGACTTCCTCATTCTGGAGTCGATTTTTCTTCAATAAAACTATTTTGCACTGACATTTTTCCGAGGAAAACCTGCCATGCGATGACGTCCTGTGTTCATTTGAACGTTACTTTTTGAGTTCAGGGGATTTTTGTTGAGCAAGAGCTGAATGTCATTTACAGAGCATGACCATATATTTCCGACTAAATTGCCATACAAATGCTCCTTGGGCTACTACTCTTGTAGTATTTTCTTTTCATAATTTTTTCAACTATAATTAATATACGATGGGGGTCACTGATTAGAATAAATGCAGCGTATTTAAATGCACTCGATGCATGACCCTAGCAGCAAGAAATACATGGGCATACACTGAATGACCAAATTAAGAAAGATATTCTTAAGTTTACTATGCTATTTTTACCTTTGCCTCATTTTACACTAATTAAGAACGACTTGAAAAACTTCAAATCTTTTAAGACATTGACTACCAAAAAATAAATTTCATTTTAAAATATATTTTACATTTTATTTTAGAAAAAAAAACTTTTTTGACAGTGAATATCTTGAAGATTTGAAGTTTTATCCAGTATTTATTTTAAAATTACGTCTAAATAATTTTTTCCCTAATTTCAAACATTTTGAAAAGCTCCAACCAGATATGTTTTGTGACATTTTGTATACAAAATGCTTAGTTGTTCAATAGTTTTTCCATACATGTATCATTTTATAAAATATTCACAAATTTTAAAATTTTCGCCCGTTATTCAAAATGCTCAATTTGAAATAAATTTCGGATTTCACTCATCTTACCTAAACGTCCCTATATTTTCGTTTCTAAAATATTTCTTAAATTTTAAAATTTTAACGATACTTCCTCCTGCTCCTATATATTTTCCATTAGAAAATTTGTCGGATTTAGCCTGCCCTTCACTTTTTAATTTTTTTTATTGCCTGAATTCCTCCTCCTAAGTCTAATATTTCAGGCCAAACCAATGCAAATTTTACCTATTATGAGGTGGTATTAAAACTAAGTACTTATTAAAAGTTATCATCCACCCACCAAAGTGACGTTTCAGGCTCGATAACGTCACAACGTCAGCTTTCACCCTTAAATATCATGTCAACTCCCAAATATAGGTTTTAATAATCTCTGTACCCATTTCAGTGGGTGTTTGTAGAATTTCACTTAGCAGTTCAGACTTGGCGTCACCAAAACTGCTGACCTGAGCGTAGGTAAGCCTTCATTGATGCTGATTTTTCAGAGATAAATAAATGTAGTACACGGAGGTACACAAGTGCTACGGAAGGTTTTCAATGCAAAACTTGACTTATCGATATGGAATATCGAATTTTATCAGATTTAGGTCTTCAACTTTAGTGCCATACCGTACGTGACATTCGTGTCGTGTCAAATTACTCGCCAAAAAGTTGACCTAAAATTAAACAGTCACGCACCACATTGTTTTTTTTAAATATTAACAAGCACCAGGTCACAGAATCGCTAAAATTTAGGGTCTTTTTTTTCTTGAAGCAAGAGCAAACTTCCTTTTCTGGAGGGACATACCTAATCGATTATGATGTCTTTAATTTCCAGCCATATCAAGACCATATACATGTACACCAACTGCACGTGTGGTCATAGATGGGTGCCCACCGTGCAAAAAATACAGTTTCAAAAACAATGAAAGTTTCCTTATTTATTTGTTTTTTAAATCTTCCTGAATTTCACAATTTTTCTCCATTACAATTCATGCAAACGAGTTAGACTGAATATGTAGCCTAACTAACAGCCAGTATACATTTTTATAATAAAAAGGTATATGTGACTACAATTCAATCTGTATACTGGCCATATAAAGGGCTATAGAGTTTAAACAAATCATGTTAAAAACACAATGCAATCATCGCAAGGATGATGGAAAACAACACATGGGAGGGACTGCATAAATTACTTTTTATGCAATCCATGAGGGGGCGTTGCCAGCGAATTGTTACTTTTTAACTAACCCAATTTTTTTCGAACCATTGAATACCACATGGTGTTTATGACTAAATAAAAAAAAAACTTTAGTCTTCATCAGTACAACAATAAGCTGTTTTTAATAACGCATTCGCCCACAGATGGCGCTTAATGAAAGATTGCTATGATTGCTACATCAGGCGTTACGTGATGACAATTCACGTAGTGTTGTTAAGTTTTTTAATTTCTTGGTCGACGGACATTAAAGTTTTATGAGAAAGTTGAAATTTCCTGTCGTCATGCAAGAGCACTCACACCTTACGTTGTGCCCAATACATTACCATTTTATTACGCACGTATGGTAAGGTTAATGAGTCGAGAATTCACGATTAATAAATGCCACCATTAGCATAATTTCACTTTCACAAATCTCAATAGTAAGTTTGCGAATAAATGGAGAAGACTTTAATTAATGCATTGTTGATACTCCCCCCTGGTGCTGGCATTTGACCTGTTTTTTTTTTAAATTGCAGTAATTTTCGCTCTTCATTCCATCGATGGTGAATAAGAAACTGACTACTGCCAAAACATCATATGAGCCAGAATAAACATTCCATAATTCCACCTTGAATTAAACTTTTCAACTCAATCGGCATATAAAGACCTATTTTTGAAACCGAATTTTCGTTTTTAAAACTCACAATAAGTCGAATTGCATGAGCAATTTTTCACTATCTGCAGAGCACGTATGCGTGCATACCAGGAAACAGTCAGGCTAGAAAAAATCTTAAAAAGCATGATAAATCCAGGGCAAAAAAAATGCATAATGGTAATGAAGGCCGAAAGAGCAAAAACGAGCTTCAGAAGATATCGAATATAAATTGAAACGCAATAAGGAAAGCTTTAAAAAAATGAAGAAATGCTCCATCGACTACAGGTACGTTGATTTTTTCTTTTGCAAAAATATTCACTCATGTCTCACAAAATGTCTTTAAAAACCTACAGTAGGAATTATTTTAAAAACATTAAAAGCCTCTCAAATCTAACAATTTTTAGCACCATCTTTAAAGAATTTTTGAAAAAAAACACTAAAAAGCCTGTCAAATCTTACACAATTTTATTAATCATCTTTTTAAGAACACTTTTAAAACATCTTTAAAGAATTATCAATCAAAATTTAAAATGTTTTAAAATCTAGCAAGCATTTGAATAATCATGTTTTGACATAATCTTCAAAGACTTTTTCAAGAAATAATTAAAATGCCTTTTAAAAACTAACGTCATTTTTAGGTTATTGCAATAACTTCTTGTTTAAGAAAAAATCTGAAAACTGCTATCCAAAGAGGAAAGACATCGACATGAACATTGAATCATTCTCCTAAAAAGTGACAAAACTTGTGCCCATTTCTGACCAGATATTTAAAAATAACAAAATACGAGTATAACAATTTCCACGGAAAATTGAAATGACTTAAAATATTGAGCATAGAGGGCGCTTGTGTTACTTCAATTAGTCGCTTGACAAAATCAAAGTGAACAAAACCAGAAAATAATTAAAATATCTAGTTATAAATTATGCGAAGTCCAGCAGCATTATTCGAGGGGTTTCTGAACTGTTGACAGTTTTTTTTTCCGTTTCAATCTTTGAGATAAGATAGAAATGTATCAAATTTGTTCAAGGTTCCCAGCAACAGGTTTCAGTGGAAGTCGTTAATGATTGGCGATATTTATTAAACCACCGCAGCAGTTCGCAATTGCGAGAATAACTTATTTAAGAAAAGAGTGAACTCCGTGATGGCAATTTCAAAAAACTTTTTCAACACAGCGTCGCGCGTTCAATTTTATGCAACCTGGCTAATTAGGCGTCCCCACTTCCTCCAAATCTAGAAATACTTGCAACCCCACCCTTAATACCGGAATGGAAATTTCGAAGAAGAAAAACTTGCTCAACCTTGATTTTTCAAGCGGAATTTTGCAGCCAATTTCAGAGGGGCGACTATCCAGAACAACGAATTTTTATGAAGAACGATCTTAAAATTTTACTGCATTTCCGCAATAGCGTGACCGAGTGAATTTCCAGCTTTTTTTTCACCTAGGGGTGCCATCTAGAAATACATTTACAGCAAATGTTCTAATAAAAATCTTGACGAAATATCCTTTCAGAAGCAGACATTAAAACTGCGATTTTGTTAACTGAAAAATTGCCACATAAAAAAATACTGAAGGGTTTTAATTATAGAGATTTTGAATTTTTGTGAAGAGAAAGAAAATGTTTAAGGTGTGGAAATACATTTACTAGCCAGACAT
>JAQIXS010004764.1:0-14237 GCA_034700785.1 Rossiulus vilnensis
ATACTTGTTTTTCATTTTGCTGGATATAAAGTTGTTAGCAAAAGGTTAATTTAGACTATTTTTTGGTAAACAAATTCCCACACTCGTTTTGAAACATTTTCTTCAAAATGATCGAGGGAAAGAAGAGGATGAAAGAAGGGTCGAAAATAGAATCTGAAAGCATTTAAGATCAATCTATAAGATTGAAAACTACTTTCCGGAATTCAAACGTCAAAATTTTAAATTTCACTTAAGATTTCAGCGGGGGCGAACTCATTTGTACGTACATCGCCAACACTTATGCAAAGAAGAATTTAATAACAAGTACGTGTTATTGAAAATGTCAAAAACACAACATTTCAATTAGCTAGGCATCTCTCGTGGCGTGAACGTTCGTCTGCGATTCAAAGCAAACGCCAGAGAAAATGTTCGTTTATTCAAATTTTAAATGCTAATGACGCCATTTGCGTCGCTAGTTCTTTAGTCCTGCCAGAACATGAGATGACAGCATTGTGAATGCAAGAGCTGAAGGCTTGAAGTACTTAGCAAGATTCAGAAAAAAACCCAGCTGTTTTGGGCATGCCAAGCGCCACCGACCAGGAGCAGTAGGCGAAATACGAATATGGGGTAAAACAAATTGAAATCATAAAAGATGGTCTGGCTCGTTAGTTGCCTTCTTAATTTCTCATTTGAAAGCCGAACAGCCATAAAGGCAGATTTACCGTCGCGTACTGGCGACATTAACAGCCCGTGAAATTGCCTAATATGTGCGTGTATACATCTTCGATAAGAAGCAGTTTAAAAAAAAAAAAAATGCCATTATTCGGGACCCTGAAAACGTTCATCGATTTCCGAAAGAAAAATTAAACGAAAGATGAGCAATAGTAAGCGCACTAGGTGGCTTCTATCTACGAGTTGCTTCACTTTGAGATAAGTTAAAAGCGAGGGTCCCAAGCACGATAATATCGCAACGATAGGCCTACTGAATTTTTATGTCAGTATTTCAACACTCTTAGTACAAATACTTGTGTTAATTCAATATTTTATTAGAGTGCACATTCAGTCACAAGAATTTAACGTTCTTAAAATTCCATTATTGCTTTGCATTTTTAAACATATGGGCATAGTTCTACAAATATACGCTGAATTTTCATAATTTAATTATACTAATTTTAATTTATTAGAGAGTGTTGTTTACAAAATTCAGAGTACATGTTGTATATTTATGGTTATTACATAAAAAATGCATCTGCTCGGATATGTACAGGAATGTTTTGTTTCAACAAAATATATCCAATTTAAAAAAAACTAAACATGTACTCTGAATTTTGAAAACAACACTCCCTAATAATTTAAAATTAATATAACTAAATTATAAAAATTCAGCGTATATTTGTAGAAAATTGCCTATATCTTAAAAAATGCAAAGCAATAATGGAATTTTAAGGACGTTAAATTCTTGTAATTACTTTGTAATGACTGTTAATTTAAAACAAATTTGCGCAGCTAGATTTTGCGTTACGAACGTTAAGAATTAGAATTGGGGACTTATGCGTGGTATACGTCTCACTTCAACTGGGCTTTATCATTAAAAAAAGGCATTTAGTCTTAGATTAATATGCATACAATATCGGTATATTTAGTATTAGATTATGCATGCAATATTGGTGTTTTTTTTGGGTGAAAACGTTACTACACCAATTGAACGAACGTCTTTGAAGAGGAAATTCAAATCTGGAAGGCTTGTTAGAAGAGGCACCCTGGATGCAACGAATGCCTATCAATTGCCTTGATCATGGATTACTGGATTGCCTCCACTGAGGTGGCGTCTTATCAAATGGGAAATCCTCGGGTGCATCGACCGATTAATGGAAAAGCACAGCAAGAGCAACATATACTTCCATTAAAGGTCGTTCGTTAAACATCGAATAGGGGATTTGGGTTTATTTGGTTGCAGTTGGGTACCGTTGCTTCAACGATGAGGGCATGCCTTCGGGATGGGCGAAAATGCACTAAATTTGCGTCAGCCCACTCGCACAGTTTTTATGGAAGGAGCTCCAGAGCAACGTGACAATTGCATTAGTCAAATGTCTTCGCTCATAAACAATGCCGAAATTTGCGGCATCTTCCTCATTTGCATTTGCCTTTCCTGAAGAAGTTTGTTTACTCTTGGGTAAAGCATGTAAAGTTATCGTTATCCGCGTGTTTTTTCTTATGTATACCCAACAACCCCCATGAGTCATATATTAAAACATAAAGCAAGAGCACCAAGTAAAATAGAGAAAATAAATATCACTCACTAAATTAAATGTAAATAATTCAAGTTTGGTCCTTCCCACTCGCCAAAAGAAACTGACTAAGTCACTCACTAAGCATTTGGCATCCCTAGTGTATCAATGCTGTTTCCAATATGTTGGAAAATGTTATGTAACGAATGTTTTTTTATTGATCGGTAGGTTGCCATATAATGCTGGTTTGTGTTTTCATATTTTTTTACAATCTATACTTTTTAAGTAAATTAAACTTAATTACAGTTAGGCAAATGCAGAATTTATCATTTTCGTTGTATTATAAATTACTATTGTGGGTGTAACATGTAGGCACCAGTATATGGGTCTTACTGGGAAGTCTGGGAGGATGCAGGAATCTGCATACAGCAAGAGTTTGATGAAACCCACAAATTACTTGAACGTACCACATTCCAAAACATCATATAACCTGCAAAAGTGGAACACACATGATTGTTCAACACGATGGTCTACAGACAATAAGGTTATCAGCTCCGCATTTCCTACAATTATATTGTGCTTAGTTGGTAGAGTTGGTCACTGTGCCTTCCTGTTTTACAACACTAAGAGACGTGTGCATGTCGAATATCAAAGAAATGTGCAAAATACAAACTAGCTATCTAAACACGGTTCGATAAACGTAAATTTACCACAAAGACCATTTCGCTTATCGGCTGTCAGTGTTCTGTGACCATGCTTTGAGCGTTTTGCCAACTACCAAAGACTCCGAAGTGGGAAATTATTTCGATTTCACTTACCAACAAGGCACAACCATTTTTTCCAAAGCGCACTGCGAGTTACGGTTTCATTGCTTTCCAAGTTACACAAGAAGCGTTTATGGCTTTGGAATGGGGCCCAACTTGACCCATTTTATTACTAAAAAATACGCGGAATTTCCGCTAGACGACCACTTGCAAGAAATACAGCTTGCAACTCAATCTACGCAATATCAATGATTCTAACTTTAATTATAGCTTCTAAGAGCAATTAATGAGTGCCACAAGGCCCCCAATCTTGCTGGTATTTAAATATCGGTTTCTGAATCATCATTTTAGCAGGCTTATTGGGGTTGCTTCGAAATTTGAGATGCACTTGTTTTGTTCTACTCATCTCAGGCATCAATGCAAGGCGCCCAGAAGGCCCAGTTCTTGGGTTTTCCAGTGCAATTCATATCGGAATTCGCCGAAGATCAAAAGACATACGCATTTTCTTTCTCTTGAAATTATAGACCTTGTACGTTGCACTCGAAAAGGCATCCGCGCCAGACGTTTCTTCTTGATTTCGGAACGTTCATATAAAAGCACTGCGAGCGAAATACAGCAACAAGAACGATAAATCTCACGAGAAAAAAATGCCATAGATTTTCGGCTGCAAACATTTACCAATCTGCAGTTAACGAGTCCTGTTTTGAGCAGATAACTTGTATTTCTAACGCGTTTCTTCAATTGTAACACCAATAACAAAGCGGCCCAATATTGGAAAAAGAAGAAGCGCTGTTCTGGGCAAGAAGATTGATTTCGGAGACACTTGTTGCAGCGGTTTTGTTTAGACAGTAACGTAATTACTCAGTTGGTGGCCATCCAAAAAAAAAAAAATGCCAGAACGAATGAACAACGATCACGCTTCGAAACGTATTGATAATATAATGGCAATTTGGATCGAAAGTGTTGATCAGTATAAGGACAGCATCAATGTTTTGAATCAGAATTACTTTAACGTATATTCCGTGTCTATGCACTGTCTTGTAATAATCTTGTTTCAAAGTCGATACAGTATTACAGAACAGACGTCATTTCAAAGGAGACTTGCTGTGTGCATAGTATTTTCTGCTTAGTTCACTGCAGTTATTGGCTGAAAATAGGCCTATGTTGAAGGAAACCATAATTAGAGAAAAAAGGTGGATGACTGGTCCCCAAAGTCAACCACTTAATATAGCAGTCACAGCAGACAAACATGCCAGTTTGGAGCAAAAGAAACGAGAAAACCAAGTGGTCGATATCTCTAGAGGCATTCTGCGCACACATTCTTCAGTAAACGATGACCATTAAGCCTACAATGAAAGAGTAGAGGACATTTCTTCAAGAAAGAATTATTCCAACAAAAAAGTAGAACGGAAGAACTGGTAGCATTCGTAACATTAGCAAGCACAAATTGTAGCTGAATTTAACATGAAAAACACTCACTTTGCAGTACCGTACGTCTCGAGATGTCCACTGCGGCTATATTAAATTTGTACATGTATTTTTATTATTGTATATTCCAGATATATAATTATTTTCACATATTGCTATTGCCAGCCATATTAAAACACGACAACGCTTACTTATTCCAAATCCAGAAACCATAACTTCAAATATAAAGTAAAATTTTACGCCAGACTTCCAGTGCGTGCTAATTCTCCTACCAAAGTATGCTCTATTCACAATTTTCAGTTTGAAATATGGCAGTGTGTATTTAATGTGTTCAAGTATGAGCCTAGTCGGGCAGGGTGAAAAATGTATTATACAAATCAACAGAAGTGCCCATAATAATTCAAAGTTTCCAAACCGCTAACAACAAGCCAATTGCTTTTCTTGTATGAGCCAAGAAAATAATTCAAATATTCATTTTCTCCCGAGACATAACGTAGGTTTGGCACTTATTTCTCATGTTTGTTCACTCAGCCCAATTCGATGGTTGTGCTCCAACACGTTATTACGCTTGCGCTCAGTTTCATTGGCATGAACCTGTTCATAAAGTTGGGATAGTCCCACTGAATGCACCGAACCACCCTGTATAACGTCTATTGCCAACTCTTTTCCTCACAATGGGGCCTTATCGTTTTATTTAATGTAGCATCTGAAAAACTCTTCGGGTAGAGAAACTGCTTTCTCCAATGTGCTTCCCGCCCCATTTCTATACCCACTTTGGCGTTCATTTCCCACATCTAGCTTTCTCTGGAGGATCTATTGAAGAATTTCCTCCTGCAGCGCTTTTATTCTACCTCACATGGAAGCATCGGCCTTGCTAAACCGCTCACTTTTTAGATACCTCATTACGTGTTTCTTTACACGTTTCTGCTCTCCAAGTTGATTTTAAAATAGATTTGAAAGGAAACTACAAATTACTTGATTAGAAACTCTTAGACCCGATCGAGACTGCTTCACGCAGCTCCGTTAAGCGCAACTTTGCAAATTATAAGTTTCGCTGAAATCGTCAAACTAATGGATGGAAGCAGCCTAATTTCGCTTAAAGCTGCGTAGGCGCTTATTATTACCCTTGAAATATGAGCCTAAATATATTCGAAAACCCCTCAATATAAAGTTCGCTTCGTAGCACGTAATAGGCGTTTAGGCATTAAACGGGTAGGCTAATATCCACAATTAAATTATGCAATTAAATTATTTCTAACGCCATGTCAAACATGGCGTTAGAAACTGCTGTGAGTAAATAATTAGTCACAAACATTATTAATAACATACGTTTACAACAAATAATTAGTCACAAACATTATTAATAACATACTTTTACAACTGCAATACTAGTAGTAATGTGTCACTAATTATGTTTGCTAATGTGCAACCAAGATCGATAGCTGGGTTCTATCACAGACTGCATTCCTTTATTTCTGATCTAGTTTCCCAAAAATATGGAGTTTTTGTTTACATTCCCAAGAATCTCTTAAAAAGTAACTAAAATACATTACTGAGCTAATGATTAGCGTGTTTAAAAATAAATTAAATTGCAATCACCATTCCCATCGTTATATTTCTATTCAAAAAAGGCATTTTTATTTCATTTCTTTACAAAATAAATGAGTCCTAAATTCATTTTACGATCTTGCTTTCCTAAAGCTTTCACCCAAGGCGCTTTCCTTGGGCGATAGTTCAAAGAGAAATATTCAAAGAGAAAACCTGGGTTTGCCATTGATAGAGAAGGACAACGAAAATTAACATCAACTGGCTTCGTTCGAGTGTTGCTAAAATAGTTGACGAAGCAATTTGTTCACCAGTCAATGCTGAAGTAAACTGCAATGAAGTGTGCTTGTTCAGCCTTTATACACTGTATACCACTCAGAAAACGTCTGCTGACTTTTGGGCAGATGATGATCGAAAAATGTAGGGCTGGCCAGAAGTCAAAACTAAAAAACGTAGAGTAATTTTGTAAACTATATACGATTATCGGACCTTCTATTTACCGATTATGCATGGATTTTGAAAGAGCAGCTTCTCACTAGGACAACAGTGAGTTTATCTTTAGGGTAAATAATCGACAGATAAATGTAAACACGTACAAAGGAAGAGATGGTATAACAAAACGAGATCAGCGCCGCAAACAAAATTTGATTAGATCGTTCAAACACCGAACATGCATCCATGCGATCTACCTTTAGGCTATGTGTTATTCAAATTTACCCAGTTTACGAACGCCGCTAACTGTATAATTCCATCAGCTGGAAAGCATATGTTGAATATGAAAGGCTAGTATATTTATAGAGGGAAGGAGTAAAACTCGTTTTCTGGAATAAAACACGCTTTCTGTGTAAAATAATTATTTTTTAGATACTGATATTTCGTACACAGGATGTACTTGGAATAAGATCCTTTCTTATGTACCAGTCTAACTAAACAGCTTATTAACCGACATTTTTGGAGACCGTAGAAATTTAGCGGAAAGGCCACGGTTACGTACATGTACATGCTTACAGAAACCACAATATTTTTCAGCTATTTATTTTGAGACCTTTTTCGAAAAAAACTGTCTCCTGGACAAATTGCTGCTGAAAATTTTTCTTGCGCTTCTTGGATCCTTTGAATTCACTCCATCGCTGTTCTTTTATTATGCGTTTTATGATTTTGCGACTTCAGTCGTTGGAATGCCTTTTCAAAGGATAGCCTTAAGCTATTGGAAATTTAGCACAGCAATGACGCTAGTGACCAGCCAGATGAGGTGGTTAAGGTCAAAAAAACTGGAAACATAGATATCACCCGTCGAGCATTTCATTCTTAGCGGACTCTACGGTGAAGAGTTCCAATTGAATTGAATTTTCATGAACAAATTAAAGAGGAAAAACCTATTTCCTGATAAATGACAAGTGTTAACATTAATTTAACCCTTACAAATCGATTTGTTGGATTTCCAAACTACTGTTGAATTGCCATTCGTTCTTAGCGCATATCCAAAACGTTGCCCGCATGCAAAAAAGTTATATTTCTGCATTATTTTTAAAATATGAAAATCTGATTATTTAAAAAAAACAATTGCATATACTTGGGGGAAAAAACTTACGCAACCTATGGAAATAGGTGTTTCCCTTCTCACGTTTATTACCTTTTTTATATTTTAGAAATATCCGGGACATTTTGAAATTTTAAAAAACAACGCAGATCCAAGAGGCATAGCTATTCTACACGCGCAAAAATACATTTAACAACATAACAAGTATTCGCAATGTCATTGGTTTGCATGTTTGGCATCCTATGGGGTTGGGCCTGAAATGCCCTGAATGTTTACACTTAGTGAACAAAACGCTTACAGAAGAAAACAAGACATTTCTTTCGGACAGAGGGCAACAGCTCGAGTCATCCCTCTAAGAACTTCGGTTGTGAGGACATCCGAACACATCGTACATCCGATCGGAAGAGAAACGATCAATTACCGTATGTCCAGCCCGCCCGAGCCAGACCGAGCAACGGCAATTACGAGCAATCAAAAAACTTTCCAAAACGAGATCATCGTGCTCTGCGATTGATCTTTCATCATCTCAATCCGGAATGAGAGCAAGAATGAAGACGGATAGGAGGAGTGAGCAGCGTGCGAGTTGACGATTGACGCGCAGTGCAACCGGAAGATGCCAACTCCACCTCGCGCCCACTCCTAGCGCCGCAGCTCTGGCGTGGGAGCCGCCAGATCCAGAGGACTATTTGAACCCGATAACCAAGGATGTGCCTGACTGATCAGTGCTTACTCGGCTGAAAATTTCCCGAGTGAAAAGTTCGGAGAGAGCAATTGCGTGAATTGGGGAAGAAATACTTTGAAGAAAATCGAAAACACCGAATTGGAACCACCAGGACCCTCGTAGTGCGATTTTTCAGCAACATGCCTTCGCGGACACGACAGAAGATCCGGGTGGAAAATAAACCAAGCTTCGTTTAGAAAGTTTCCCCAATATCATCGGTGATATCGCTGGCCGCAACCGTCAATTTGGGATAAGAGAAGATTAAGGTAAGAGGTCTTCACAGTCATGCTGATTAAACCCGACGCAACGTGAAAATAAAATTACAAGCTGAGCTTCAAATACTTATTATAATTAGTACATTTATTTTGCAGAAATAAGAGATTATTTTACTTTGAAAATGTCCCGTTCATTTATACAAAAAGTAGCCGTTTATCTATTTTTTTTATATAAATATACGGGACATTTAAATAAAACGGGAATTTAAAAAAACAAAAACGGGGTTTTCTCTAAATAACACCTCCGAAAATGGGCATCGGAGTTTGCATAACGGTTTATTTAAGTTTATAAAAATAATTTAAACTTTAGTTGGCAACCAATTCTACACGGGAAAAATACGTTACCAGTTATAATAAGCATTCAAATAAAAAAAAGTATTTTTTCTGCATGATAAGCATTCTTTTGGGTCGACCTTTAGTTAATTTGACCATTTGAAATAGAATAAGAAACGATCCGAGATCTGTCGTTTTCACGACCAAATTAGGTAGTAACATTGCGATGTAAGATAATATCAAAACTATCGAATCTGAATAAAACTTCTTTCCCTATGATTTTCAATTTTCGTATGTTATGGGTCTAAATAACAGTTTACATAACAATATAGTTACACATTATTCATAAATAATGGCTTTGAAAGTGCTTTATAGCTTGTTTTTGCTATTTTATGATTATAAGTGACCTTTACAAAATAAACTAGCAAATGTATAATGATCGCGAGAGGAAATCTGAATAGTAAAATTTGTGCATGACGCATTTTTGTTTTAAATTTATAACATATTTGGGGAAGGGGGTTGACAATATCAAAAATTAGACAAAATAGCAAACATTTAAAAAAACCATGTTTGAAGCCAGTATCTGATGCTGTAAATGCAGTCTAACCAAGCGCCATACAAATGCTGACGATGTTGCCTAGCGATTTTAATAACGCAAACAGGCCAGCTATAAAATATTTTGTCAACCGTTTAATTAACTTGGTGGCAGATTTATGAATATCCATTTGAGTGGCTCTTATTAGGTGCGCAATGTCGAATAGTGCTGTCGAACAATCAATTTTAGCAGCGTAATTCCTGATCAAATTTAAAATCTCGTTGAAATATACAGGTTCAAGTCCACATGAACGTTAACTATAGCTAGCTTTAATAAGCATCATAAAAATGCCATTTTTAATTAGGCATGCATATTTTTTTTATCTTGCTCCGGTTTTTGCGGATTTTTTCACGATCTAATAATAGCAAGTCTAAATGTATACATAGAGATTGTCTTCATTAAGGAAAAACAATTTTAATTTAGAAAAACTTGATTCTTATCATCGATCGCAGAGCCCTTAGAAAATATTTTGTATTTACTACTGCATTTATTATATTAAAATTAGCTTTGCGAAGTCGCTAATCACAGTAGGCATGTGATTAAGTACGCGAATCGAAACAGCGCTAAGCAAAACACAGCAAGAAGAAATCGTTTTGTGGAAAGTTCGAATGCGAGTTAAGCATCTCATGGCTTAAACTGCCAATCAAAATACGCGTATAGAATAACACTTTAAAGATTATGATGGATAAGAGTGTCACTTATAAGGATTTATTTCTTCAATAGAGGTATTAAAGTATTAATATTCTCAAATGAAAAGATTTTGTCAAACCTAAAGAGATTTACTCATGTATTCAACGCCCATGAGTGATTCCATATTTTATCCAAAGAAATTTAAGTAGTGGCACATGTATGTTACGGAAATGCACACCAATTCTGAAAATTGCATTCAGTTTTTCGCTTCATTAGTTGTGAAAAATGACAAACTACTAGGAACAAATCATGAAGAAAACAAAGGAATTTTCAAGAAGAATCTATAAATTATTTTTTTCACATTTAATGCCGACATATTCACATTTTGAACGCCCAGAAAACGAAATTTGGGCACATAAGGCGGCCTTATCACTGAAGATTAGAATCATAAACGTATTCTAGTAAAGCAATGATTATGCTGAATGTGTTATAGCCCAAGAAATTACGGTAACCATTTTTGATATGACTAAGCCAGGCAATAATATAAGATCAAGACAGAATCATGATGTAAAATAAATATATTGTATGGATTATTGTCATGGACTAGTTATTTTGCATAAAATTTCGTTGCCAAGCATCAATATTCGGGATACAAGCGTAATGTGGTTAAACGTCAAAGATGATAACAGAAATACTAATGTTTTATGGGGATAAAAACCTATTCATATCGCGTCTAGCGTTGTTGATCTGAATCACTACATAAATTTCAAACGTTTATTTGGGCGCAATGAAATAGGTACTTTATATGGCAGAGCACGTTTTTGCAATCAAGCTAAATCCCATAACGTTATTTTTGTATATGAACCGCTGTTTGGTCTGACTCGATTTTCCCAAATCGGTTCAAACATTAAGGGAAGACTGGGGTAAATGATGTTTTGAAAGGAAATTACAAGTAGTGCACAGAATGTGAACGTCGATGAAATATTTTTGAGATGGTTTTATGTATTTTTTAACAATTTATGTATAACAAAAATCAAAGTCGAAAAGTAATGTAAGGATATCCTGAATATTAATTATTAATACATGTAGCAAATTTACTAAAGTAAAAACTAGTAAAAGCATTTCATCACTAAATTTTTAATATATACTGTATTATCATCGCTCCATATAAACGTTCACTGCTGTGCAAGGTAAATTATTGAGACATTTTTATGATTCATGTCCAAAATATACCAGTCTTAATTCCTTTCTTTCTTTAATACTTTTTTTTCGTAAATATTACAAAACCATACATGTATAAGCCATACATGTATATTTCACTGAGCAAAGAATGTAAGAATAAAATTGTCAGATGAAAATGTAGGGTTATTATGTTTTTGAAAAGTAAGTTGTAAGTTTAAGAAGCATACAACGTTTACATGTAGATGATCTTCGAAATAGGATGACTTGTATTTCAACTTAATGCACTGTATGGTATTTTTTGTGCAACTAATATTTGGTTGCGAACTGTATATTTATATTCTCTCCTGTTTGTCGGACAAATTTCAGACTGTAATTCAAAATTAACAATGATAAAAATAAATTACAAATAAATGTAAATGTGTTGTACTCATTAAATTAGATCTGTAACTAATACAGCTTTCAGCGAAGAACTTCTAAAGTTGACAATTTTAATTAGTAAAATAACCTGGAGAAGCGTTACGTTTAAATTTTGCGGTCTGTTGTGCAGCCTTGGGTTTGAAGTCGCCTATATTTGGACATTTTGAGGAATTCACTCCATGTGCATGGGATCTCGATGAAACTATGTTAGAGCGAAAAACACGTCTGGAAGCTTCGCTGTTAATCTTAAGATTGTAAACATTTCAGTAAGTAAAATTCGGGAACGTCACTCCTTCAGGGCAGCGAAAATACCTGAGAGCAATCAAAATGTTTTTTCTTACTTTAGAAGTTATTGCAGAACCTGAGTGACATGAGTAAACATCTTCGCTGTAAGTTAACAAACTGTCTATGCGTTATTTACGCAATGCATTATAATTGCAGCTGCAGATTGGCTCAATATCTTAAAGTTGAAACTAACCAAACAAACGATGATGGTCTCCGTAAGTAAATGAATCTAAACATACACAAGTATTATTAAAATCTAAATTAAAAAAATATTATTAAAAATTATTAAAATGTTACGTTAACTTACGGCATCAAAACAGACGTTAATTATCTTGAACTAATGGTCTGTTAATTATAAGGCTAAAGTACAATTTATGTCACTGATATTACTTTTGATATCATATACATGAATATTGGACGACATATGCATGCTTTAAATATTACATCATTGTTAGCAGGTTCTAGTCAAAATAACGATATCCAGATGTTTTGATCTTATGCCATCCAATCTGGATGATAATGGACTGCTGTAGAGTTGACGGAGGAAGGAGAGAGAGGTATCGGTCAACTTTTTTATTACGTCGATTATGGACGGCCCCAAAGGTATGGTATTTTCCCCGTTCAATGGTGAAGCGGCACCCTGACAGTGATGTGACTAGCCACCACAGAAAGACGTAAAACGATGCCGATATTTATGAGAGTACGCACTATGCCCGATAGGAAATTTGGGGGACTTAGAGGTCGTTCCCATGAAGCCTCATTCGAGCTTTCAGCGGAATTTAAACCTATATTTAATACGTTTTTTTCTACACGGAAGCCATTCCCAAATGCATTCGGATCTTGGTCTTTTGTTTCAGAACAAGAGTATATCGGGGAATGGAGTGCAATAAAAAAACGATAAATATAAAATTTTTATTCGGCTGCATAGGCAAACGAGGCCTTGTTCGCTTCAACACCATTCCGTGTCAAAGATATGGGCTCGTGGAGATTTCGTGGAATATGCAATATAAATTTAGTGGAGAAATTTACGAGACGTCAATTTGAACTGAGGTCACCCTCGCACCCGTTGTGTGACAACATTATTAAACCCGGTGTGGGTGGGAATCACCCAAATATCATGCATGAAAGCAATGGCTTGAGATGCTCAAAAATGCGAACTCGATCTCACGAAACGCAATCTAACAAGCTTTATTATCGCCTGAAACCTAATAAAAAAGATTACTTACAGCACATTAGAGGTAATCGTGTCCATGGACAACACCGTTTGTAAACCAATATAATTCCTTCAACCATTTCAAATGTAAATTCATTGTGGTGCGTATGCGTGCAACTGGTATTAATTATTCATAACCTAGAACAAAAATTAAATGTCGGGGGGCAACTCGTGTTTCAATGAAGGTTGTTCAAATATGGCGAGGGTTTTATAGGAAATCCAAACATTATATAGTAATTTATAGCCCAATAGTTTTTAGATACTGTAGTTTGCCTTGAGATTATTAAAAAAAATCACATCAATCCATCGCACAGAATTAACGATGTTTATGCTATAGCGATTTTGTGTTGTTTAAATATTGCTTTTTACGAAAGCAAGGCTGTTCATTAAGATTCAAATATTGTATGTTGGTACAATTTGTCGGAATCAGCAATATGTTTAATGGAAATGAGTGTGTGTATTACCCTTCTCTCTCCACCCCTTCCCTCTTCATGGCCAAAAAAAGGACAAAAAAGCTGAAGGAAGTGCAAAATAGTGTTTTCAAAAATGTCACTCAAATGCGTTTTCTTCATTATTAAACTTTGCATACAATATTTTAGAAGCTTTTGTAGTGCCAAACGTGGCCCCTTCCTTCTTCCCTGACTTGGGTCACTAGGACTTGGGTGGTCAACCCTGTCATCGTTTTATCGTGTTTCATAAATTATCACTAAAAGGCTTTTCTATAAATGATCAATTTTTTTTAAATGTTACCATTCACTTCATAATTATTATTTTTTAAGACATTTCATGGCAAATAAACTTTGAATGAACTATTTCTGCTAGGTATATTTTTAAACATTTATACGTTCTCTTAATTGCGATGCTTAAAATTTGTATTGAATTTGAAAATCTTTATTAGATACTTTTTGTGTTCCGTTAATCATGAATGTAGAATGAATGACGAGAATGTAGACTGAATTGTAATCTCGTCTGTAATCCCGCCTACATGTTCCCATAGTAACATTTCACAATATATTTAAAACGTTTGGTGTTGCATATTTAATATTTCATTAGCTACACGTGTGGTTTCGTTGCAAAACAGGTTGCTTACACCTGCACTGGACCATCATTAATTAACACGACATTGAGTGGCTGAGATCATTTTTGATTAAGATAGAAAATG
>JAQIXS010004765.1:0-14235 GCA_034700785.1 Rossiulus vilnensis
CCTTCAGTGTGAACATCTGGGTCCTGCAGCTGAAAGTCAGCCTAATTGCAGGCCCCACATAGTGGGAACCCGGCCTTATTCAGACCACACGATGTACTACAGTTCTCAGATCACAGCTTTTCAATTGATGGCATTTACGGCACTGAAACAAACAGGTCACACAGAAAGAAATTCGACATACAAGTAAATTTATTTCACAATTTGTATAAAATCAGTTTTCCACCAATCCAGCAAAAATACACCTCTTTAAACGTTGTGTTTCAGCTCAAGCAGGGGGGAGGGATATGAGAAGTAAAATATTTTTTTGCACCAATTGATTACTGGAACGCTGTAGGCAAAGAGATTATAGATTTTGGCCAACATTTCTGTAAAAAATCTACTTAGAATAATAATTTATAGAACCCCACTGGCCAAACCTTTCGAAAGCAAAGATCACAAATCATTAATTTTGGATTAAATTTATGAACATAACTTGCTTATGATATTAACTTAAGGAATATTGTAGGCAAACATTTGAATAAAATTTATCCAAAATTATGGATTTTGACTTATCAGTTGCCAAGGAAAAGTAGTTAAGATTATTAACTAATAAATCGTCGGGGAAAATTTCCCAAAAATATGACTAATAATCCAGGATTTACATGTAGAATTAAATTTAATGGGAAAGAGGAATGGTATCTATACTGTAGGTCGATTCTTAATGAACTGCACTTTCCAACGTTGACCAACTTTCCGAAATTGGATACTTGAAAATACTTTCATGTAGCCTACTAATTCGAACTGAAATGTTCCATAAATGTTCATGCATTTCAATCCGCTTGAAGAAATTTCAGATCTTGGACAGCTCTAATCGACGTCTCAGCCCCTATTTAAATTAAAGCAGTCTTCGCCGATGCTAGCGTGAATAAAACCATTCCATTTGCTTACCATCCATTAAAACTACGGATTTCTAAACACATAGAAGAGAAAAAATGTTAATCGTATGTCAAGTAGGCAAACAAAACCTTTGTTCAACAGCTCACCGTTGCACTGCATCTGTGGCCACATGGAGCGTAAACACGTAAATTTCGGCTTTTCTTTGTCCATGCAATGTCAAAATTTCATTCATTTCCTTATCTATCTTTGTAACAACAGAGAAAAACACCCAGAAGATACCGCAGCATTACCATCGAAGGCTTCAGGATGAGTCCGAAAATTGCGAAAGAGAAAACTACAACAATGTCTACAAATGTCAAATTTCCAATCGTTATGAAGAAGAAGGGGGGCGGAGCCAGCTGCAAAAGATACGGCGCTTTTGCTGGCGACGTTTCTATTAAAGGGCTCCCGATAAATTACGTCTAGAAAAAAGGCAGCTCATAAATTGCGTATGGATGCTCAAGTGGTATGTCATTAGAAAACACTTTCTGGGAATAACATTATTAATGATCTGTAAATTCATTAAATGGAATGACTGGCAGTAATTACGTGATTCCGGAGTTTCTGCTCTCGTCATCATCACTGGACGCGTGACAAGGTTAAACTGTCATACGTAATGAATTTCATTTCGTTCAGTAGGGTTCACTAAATATTCCTTTGATTGCATTGATGGTAATGTCATTATTAATGATAGCATCAGTAATGAGCGCAAAAGGTCCGCTTTGCAGCAAAGTGTTTCACTGAGGCGTTTTCCAGTAGCAATAACATTTTAATTTTTTTGATTTCGTATATGGATAAATATTTATATATTTTTAAACAATACAAAATTAAATTAATAGGCCTACATCATGATTTTCAATTTATTTCTTCAAGCAATTTTTCGTCTAGTCATTGCATTGATGTTTATGCACTGCAATTTTTGTGAAAGAAAATGCAGCCTAAATTAATTGTGATAAATTTAGTTTTAATAACTACTTCATCATTCACTTCATTATTTATATTTTTTAAAACATTCATGGCAAAAACTTGTTTAAAAATTTTGCATTGAATTTACTATTTAATGGCCTGCATTCCAAATCAAAATAATGCTTATCATGCAAAGCAAATACTAATTTTTAATAACATGTTTGTTTAACAGCTTTTTTCAAATTAATTTTTGAAAGACATGATAACTTAAATAACTTGAAAAAAAACTTATTTCCCAGATTGCATAACGGCATTATTCAAATTTATTTTATTTCGCAAATTAATTTTTGACACCATAATTTTAAGAATTAAATAAATTGGCAATCTAACGTATATTATAAAAAAGATGACATAAACTTAAAAAACACCTATTTCCGAGATTGCATTGATTTTTTTAAAAATTTATTTCATTTTGTAAATCAATTTAAAGACAACTGAAATAAATTTGAAAACGTCGCGTTTATTTATAAAAAAAAACTTGAAAAACCTACTGACCCTTTGATTTAAACAAATTAAATACACTAGACAAAAGAGCTATTTCCGCTGTCTTATTACAATTATTTTCTAATTCATTAAGTTTTGGTAATTAATTTCTTACAATTAAAAGTTTTGTAAATTAATTTCTTACAATTAAAAGTTTTGTAAATTAATTTCTTACAATTAAAAGTTTTGTAAATTAATTTCTTACAACTAAAAAAGAAAATATCCCGTTTATTTATTCAAAAAAAATTGAATAAACTTAAAAAACACCCATTTCCGGAGACCGCATAGTTTCACAATGTATTTAATTTTGACAATTATTTTGGATAACTGAATTCTGACAATTAATTCTGAGAATTCTGAGATTAAAATTGAAAAGAACACCGAATTTGCGCAGGCATACAAAAGTTGATACAAAAGTAGAAAATTGGGCATGTGCAAGTTTTTTTAATGACAAATTTTTCCAAGTATTCAGATGTCATACAGGTGAAATAAATAAACGCCTTGCTGATTATGTCATGGTTCACATGACGCCATTAGCCAATCACGTTTTTTAGATGTTTTGACAGTGAATAAAAAAGGTTATTCGTAAATACAAAAGTTTAAATGAAGCTTTGTACTATTTTAACTGTTGTATGCCTGCACAAATTCACTAATAGGCTATGCAACCTTCAAGTTAAATTATGGGGAAATACCTATTTTCATAATTCGCAGAATATTTTTTTTTTAATTTATCATTTCTAATAAATAAACTGAGCGTTTTTAAATTATAAAAAAATAACTAACACCCAACGGCAAATTTGCATGCGATGGGAGAAAATAAATTTATGAATTTCTGTAAGTATCTGAAGCAAAAATGTGCACTATTTTTGTTTGGAGGGTATCGTTGGCTGAGCCTTAAACTAGGTCAAATTACGTTTTGTGTTTTATATCTAATTTAACGACCTGTCAACATTCATTTCAATTTTCGGGCCAATGTCAGAAAAGCAAAATAGTGCACAGATAGCACCCCACTATCCACTATCTCAGTATTCAACTATCCTCTCATTAAAGAGAAAACAAAAAAAACACAATGGGTAACAGTTAAAAATCGGTCAAAAGACACGTACAAACGTGAAAACAGCAGACTACTCCAATGAGTGAACAACAGATTTAATCAACAGTAAATATCGCGCAATTAACAAAAACATGAGAAAGATTTCGCCCCCTTCCCTTCCACGTTGCACAAAACGGCCTTAAGATGACGTCCACAACCCAGGCATACCGGCTAAGACAGTGGTGACCAACTCATTCAGCTGGCGGGCCACTTTTGAGCGTAGAGAACAGTCCGCGGGCCGCATCCAAAAATTGCACACAAAGTATTCACTGTTCGTTTTTTTTTTAATTTTTGAAATTTATTTAAAAAAATTTTGGATTTGAGAAAAGAATTGAGAAAAATTGTAACCAGTGTCTCTCGAACTTTACAATAAACAAGCGAAAAATTTATTTCACGGCTGGCCGCACTAATTAATATTTTTAAGGAGGCTGGCAGGCCGCACAAAAACAGTCCGCGGGCCGCATGTTGGTCACCACTGGTGTAGATAGAGAAAGACCTTTTGTTTTTTGCTTTATTTTTCTATTATAATGGCTTTTCTGATTACATTTTCACAACCATACAAATTAGAAACTATGTCAATAAATGATTTATTTTATTTCAATTGGTAAGTTTTTTTCCAAAAAAAATATACCTACTATATACAGTCACGCAATGTGTGTGATAACTGTGAAAAATGAAAATGTTTAAAATTTGCGCCAAATTAAGTTGCCCAAATCTCGTAATAGATGGCGCTTGGCGAATAGCGTCCAATTGCCGTAAACTTCGAAGAAAATGTGCACATATTTTTTCCTTGGGGCTATCTAGCCAGCTCGTGTTGCATAAAGAGTATGGATGCGCTATAGTTTTTTTGCTAGAGCTGCCCTAGGAGAGCTACAGAAGCCCATAGGAAAGTGTTGGGCAAGAATCGTACTGTGTGCAACATTGTTTCTATTGGCTTCCATAGCTCTCCTAGGGCAGCACTATCAGATACAAATCTACAGTGTATCCATGCCCTAACAATATTTTATATACATGTACTTAGCGAACATAATAAACACGATTATTTAAGACGAAATGAAGTAGACAACGGATTTCGATGTTTAAAAAAGCAGTTCGCACCGTATATTGCTCATTAATACAGCCGGTTAACGCCGTGGTAAACAAATTTAGAAAATTAGCTTTTCGAAAATTTAATAAAGAAACTGTCCATCTTTAATGTACATCTTTTATCAGCTTTAATGGCAACTTCAGTTATAGGCTGTTATGTGAAATTTAACCAAATAGCATGCATATTTACTTGATATTTACCCTAACTTGATATGCCCTCTATACTGTAATTAAAGAGTTTCTCATGATTTGCCCTTCTATTTGAACATACATGTATATGTAGAGGTAATGCATTTCAAATATCAGATTTGAAAAGTATAAAGCTAAATTGTATAGAGGCATGCAAATAAATGCGTTATTGGTACAAAATTAAAATCATTTATATATATGGATTTCTATTTTACCATAATGACACACAGTTTATTTATCGTTAGGCATTAAATTGTACTATAGAAAAGGAATACTTCATGCAGCATGCAGCATAAACCGTGGACTCTTAAAACATGATTTTAAACGTTTCATTTTGTCCCATCTCTGAATTTTAAGGTCTTCGACGATGAACTTACTTGTACCGTTTAGTCTGTACAAATGTATCCGTATAGTAATTAAGTCTTTGCAATGCTGTATATACAAGCCTGTCAAATTCATTTATAGAAAAGGTCTCTTTCTAAATTATGCTATATGTCGCCTGCATGATATTCAATTTGTTAAAAAGTATCCCTTTTAAAGAATTACAGTGTACATGTACTTATATAGTTTTCTCTGTTCAAGGTAATATTTGTATGCATGTGACATTTCTTTACAATGTGGAGTATAGAATGTACACGTATATGCGCAACTACGCATTTTTAATGTTACATGGTAGGTAGCATTACAACTGTCATTACCACAATCACATTATCACTAATGTAACATTTAATTCATTAGAGATTAAAGGATCAATTGAACTTTTAATAAATATTTGAATAGGACAGATAAGTTGTAGGACTACTATTATGCTGAAACAAACATGTATGAAATTGTGAACCATCCATTTATGAAATTCGTCTTATAAATTGTAAATACATGTATATAGGCTAAATAATCCAGCAACAAGTACTTATTACAAAGAAACATGCTTTGAGGAAATTGGAGCATAGGGTAGATTTCTAAACGCAGGTACAATGGGAGGACGGCATAGCAGATGATGGTCATGCATGGGTTGTCCGTCAATCAATTTTAAAACAATGGCTAGGCCTATGGCTATGCTTTTCGTTAGAGGGCGCCACCTGCCAGATTAAAACGGTAATGAACCAGGGTGTCTTCCCTTGATGGCATTCATTTATACCTAACAGACATGCAGCGGAGAGTATATAACAAACAGTATGCAATTTGAAACATGCATGGGTCCTGGTTGCTAAAATGCATTCACCGAAATGCAAAATGTAGCTTTTTAAATGTCAAACATTGGACGTTCTACTGAAGGGATGTGGATAGCAAGCATTTTTTCAAAGGTGAGAATTATGTACATTTGTTTACAGAGAACACAACGTTAATGTGTCATTGATGTATACATGCATATGCTGACCAAAATTAAATTGCATTAAAATATATTAGAATGTAGCCTACTATACTTTTGAAGTAACATTTAATTTACAAAAATGTAAGTTTATGCTTAAAATATTGTCGGAAGCGGATTCTTATTAATACATGATATATCCTCAAAATCAATAATATATTTATACATACTCATAATAAGGTGATGCTGCAATAAATCATAGCTGTTATAAATGTTAAGAAACGTATATGATATGCAATGGATAGCATGGATGCATGAAGGTTTAACGTTTGAGAAACTCAACAAATCGTTAAGATTTTCGCCTATGTATATCACTGCGCATAAGGCACATACTCATCTGTATTTTAGTCTTTTATATACATGTACATGTATATATAGTTTAATTATGTGCGTTTTAAAACATCAATGTTTTAAAAATATTCACCCATGTTGGTGCTAACGAATGATCTAATGCAACAACACAGTTTAAATTCATTTATTTAATTATCAACTTGAATAGTGGCAGAAATATTTAAACATTTTTAAACGACGACCGAGAAAAATTGTCATATACATTATATTAAATGACATCAAAATTAAGCTTATAAAGTCAGCACTCGCTGGTTTATGGTTTTAAGCAACGGCCTACAAAGTGAAATTGGCATCGTTTACGGTTTACTGATTAAATACTATGCTAAATGCTAATATATGCCATGATAACTAGATCATCAGTCTACATGGTTAAAATAAAAATATAGGCCTAGTTAGCACATATGTGGTGCGATGCATATTAACTTGATAAGCCCTTATACGTGCAGGTAATTCAGCCGAAGACATGCAATGCATACAATTTGGGTTTTGGGAACCAAAATAATTCTAAAAACGAAAAACTAATAATTGTACAGTCTTTTATATAACTAATTGGTTTTTTATTTGAATAGACAGGCTATCTATTTCAAGAATTCAAGGCCACTGTCAGTGTAGGGTCTATGGCATGGTTGGTACCATGGGCGTGGACTGTTATAAGTTCGCATTATCAACCAAATGCCGCCGATGAATTCAGTGTATTAGGCTACTTTGTATGCTACGAGCATGTTTGCATGGAGGGGACGCATTAAATGGATGCTTTGAATACTTTTCAAATTATTAAAGTGATATTGCTAAAAGACAAGGTCCCATGCACATACGAGCACATGTATATGTTGAACGTGTCACTACAAAGGTATCATCATTTTCATCGGTTGATTTAAGTCTGAAAAACGGCGCCATGTTTTTCTTCTATGCTGGTTCATTTATACAATCTCATGCACAAAGTACATGTATATGTAATTTATACTTGCAGTTATAAGCAGATTATGTTAATTTTACAGCCCTTTTCCATGTCTGCACTTGTACGATCGCATTCCCTTCATTGATCGAAATTGATCGAAATTATTAACTATACGCAATAATTATTTAATAGTTCGTGAACAAATCTTTTTCTTTATACCACGTCGAATCGCAGCTACATGTATTAAGTATTGCATGTATCTACAAATGCATAAATATGTTCGTCAATAAATTGATGCACAAATGCTCCCTCAAGCAAGCTGCAGCTGCATGCTGCCGTGTTGGTATATATAGGTCCTTTATCATTGCCCTCTTTATCGTCCCATCATTTAGGCCTTCTATGGTATTAGACCGCATGTAGTTTTTCTAATTATTTGCAGATGACCAAGTTGCTATTATGATAAATTCAAAGGTTATCGAGCAACGACATGCTGTGTCGCTTCTATATAAAATAACCAAAGTGGCCTTCCCATCTCAATTCAACTTCATCCGGACCATGCATTCATAAACTGGTCCTCCCACGACTGACGAGTAAACGTGTATACATTATACGTTATTTCAAACCACATGCAGGGCGCATGTATTAAAATAGAGGCTTTTGTTAATTTACATAAAACAAAATTCATAGGATACTACAAAGTAACTGTATATGGGGTATATGCAAATAAAAATGAATAAAAATCCCTGACGTAGATACAGTAATTTGAACTGAACATTGGCCCGCTCAACGATGGAATCATAAAATTAACCACATTTGGGAAATTTCAAGAGTTTGTTTACGCATTCATTTGAAATTGTTAATTACACTTGTAATGGTTATTTTTCTATTTTAGGTATACATGTGCATTGTGTGGACGCAAATAGGTGAAGCCTTCAAAATTAAATGCCATGTATCAAATATGCTTCGGTGCAATGTGAGAAGCGTGTTTGTATCTTGACAACACATAATTTACAAACTTTAGCATATTATGTTTATATATAGATCCAAGATGGGCATATATAAAGTTTTTAACAGTCATAATAGACTTACGGAGTAATGTACAAAATAATCACGACGACTTAAGCATGTTCAACAAAAATTAGGCTACATTATTTTTAAAAGTGTAGAATTTAAGCCTCTCCACGAATCGAATTCTTATAAGTTTGCTAATCATGAGAAGGTGGCCAAGTTGAATACAATTTCTTTCAACAAATTATGGGTTTGGTCGCAATTTCGCACCCGTAATGAAATTAAATATATATTGAAATATATTTATTTGCTATAGAAATATTATTTCCAAAACATATTTAAATTAATACTGGCGATTTGATGATGAATTTTGATATCCATAGCGACCTTTATTTACATCGTTATAGATGTAGTTTTACATTGCCAGGGTACCCATTGTCAGAATGCTGACGATTTATGAGAAATTTCCTCAAGCTCAATATCACTCGAATTAATCGTTAAGACAAATTATACAAATAACATTAAAATTATCTTTTTGTCAACATATTTTAAAACTGATGTAGCCTACATTTGCTTATTGATATTCTATGGCTGATTGAAAACTACCAGTTTTACAAGGATTTTGTCAAGGACATGACCGTATACAAGGGGGGTTTTGTCTTTAAGCCTTCCCCCATTAAGTAAGAAATAAGAACAATTTTACCAAATTGTAAAAAATTAAGTCTTTTACAAATTAGGAGATACATTCCCGATAACTTCATTTCTAAAATTGGTTTAACCGTCTAACCCTTTCTTTTATAGTAATTTTTTTGGCTTTTGAGTTATTTCACACTTAGGTGCAATCTCTGTCAATTGACCAGATCAAGAGTGGCGGATCCATGCATCAGTCATCATATGCTAATAGGAATGCTAATTGTTCAGAAAGTAGGGCCTAAGAGCCTGAGCCTTTCCGAGGATCTCACAAAATGCTTGCATACTTGTGTGCAGACAAGTATTTTGTATAGCCTAAATTAATTCTAAAACCTGATTTGAAATCTTTAAATATCATTGTGGTCCATTAATTAGTATTCCTTAGCAATTTTTTTGAGAAATCTGGGCTGAAATAGATAATATATTATTCTTTTTTCGAAAATTTCTATCTATGACATTCCTTTGGCTATTAATATAAGACAAATTTCGTTAAAAAGTATTCTAGAACGCATGATAAGTAATCTCATTTTTTTCACAAAAAAATTCCGATTATAGCGTTCCATTAATTAATATTAGTCAGCACATTTTTGTAAGCAGATATTGGCAAAAATCCTTAATTTTTGAATAATTTTTTTACATACGTTTCGCCTACGGCACGGTGTTTACTTATTTGGTAAATATAATGTAGACAATATTTTTTTCAATTCCTCAGTAAATATTTGTAGAGAAATATTGGCTAAAATTCACGATTTGTTATTATTCCTTCTTAAAATTAAAATATAGATATGTCCTAGAAATGCAAATGTTATCCAGTGACCAATGATTAGGTCTGGCGGACTTGCATTGTTTTACAGAAGTACAATTGTATATAGCTGATCACAAAGGTCCGAGAGGAAAACCTGTGTGTAGAATTTCATCAATTTTTCAATCGATACAACTGCGGATACACCGAAAAGTACATAAACAGTATACATGTAGGATGTCCATGCCTGATCTATATCATAGGAACTCGAAGCCATTACTTTAAAATGTTAATAGAGTCATAATTTTTTTATGGTACGGTACATATAGAAATAAGGGTCTCTTTTGCACTTTTCACTTTGCACAGGACCCAAAATAAACTAAGCTCGGTATTAGGGTTATAACAGACTTGAAAAGGAAACGATAATTTTCAATAAACATTAGCATTACATTAAGGGATTAATATAGAACACTATAAGAAAAAATAGGTAATTCATGTTTTATCTTTCTGGCATATAATCCGAACGGTATAAGATCAATAAGATAGAACAAATTATTTATAGACCTTTGAGCACGACTAAGAATAATAACTTAAATAACATTGTAATATTATAACTTAATCAGTTTTTGTATCTATTTCAGTTTTTGCACCACAGATGTTAATGTTAATGAATACGTTCCGATTTATATTTGGTCAATAATGGCGAATACAGTATATATGTACAGTTAAATATATAGAGTGTACAAATATTCTACTCAAATGATAAATTTAAATTACGATTTCAGTCATCCTATGCATGTGTTTGTATATTTAACATCAGTAATGCAAAGAAGAACACTTTCACATTGCAGTATAACTAAATGAGAGAAATCGAAATACATCGAATATTGGTTGGAATTAGAAGAAAAATTCAACAACGTACTAAACGAATTACGCAAAAAATTATTAAACCATACATCGATTTTGTGACAAACCTGTGCATGCTATTTCAAGAAAATGAATTGATTCAGCAAAGTTTGTCACTGCTACGTAGCCTACTGTAAAGTTTTGTAAACGTTTACAAAATTTCCCTGCATTGATCAGCCTTTTTATATTTTCTAAATTACAGAAATTGATCAACTTATTGCATACAGTGTAATATAATGTTTATAAAAGGTCTCAATGAAGGTATACACCAAACAGTATGCATATAGAATCGACTTAAAACACAGTGCATACAGCCGTGCATCATTGAACCTGGCTCTAGGCTATACTTGCTTCAAATCGAATAACGTGAGTTATGAATATATATATATATATTTCTATTTGTCAAATTAGTATTTTGTAATCCGGTAATACGCTTTTCTATTAAATATGCGAATTTATGATTCCATGCATGAATTGAAATATGTATGTATACTTCAATTTTAATCATAGTCTCACAGAGTGCATATTATCTACAGCATTTATTTACACGTATATATGGAGCTTTTTTTCGGTGAACACATGCAGTTAACGTAATTATCGCTGTATAGTCTGCATCATTCTCCTGCACGTTCAAAAATGAAAATATTATTTATTTTTTAATATCATGAGGACATCATTTCGTTTACGACAGTAAAACCGATTAAGAAAAACTAACGGCAATATTATCGATGTTAAATATGTAAGAATGATAATAAAGATTGCACAAATTACAACATGACAATCTTTCCACTGATATTTTAGTGTATATGAACATATAAGTTCGTTGATCTCTTCAAACTGAAATATGCAACAACAAAAATCGAACTGGAAACAGTCCAAATTTTGATTGATTTCATTTTCGATTTCGGGTTCTCTCTAAATTTACATTATAATAGTAATAATGCATGTACTGTCTAAGGGAGCACTTAACATGTTTTAAAACTATCAGCACTTTATTACGAGTAATGAATTTGCAACGTATTGGGAAAGTAAATTTTATGTTATCATCATTCCTTAAAACACGACTACTGACAAACTTGTTTAACATTACATGCGTATATATTGCGCTTACCCTCTGAAATTAAACGTTTTTCGAAAAGGAAGGAGAAGTAGAGGATTTTAAGAAAATTCATGAAATTAAATAAATTAAAAAACAAACAAATCGTTAAACAGCCTGCTTAAATACATCTACAGGCGATCGAAGCCCATGCAGATATCATAAACATTAATGCGGATAAGTAGCGCGAATAGGAATTCTTAAATACATTCAGCAAATCCTTAAATCTTTAATTTCTTCTGTCGAATATCACGCCTTTGTGTGGCTACTATACTAAACATTTACATATGAACAATTTGATTCTGGTCATCATGTGGTAGGAAGATTTTGAACTAGCAGTAATTTGTGGACACAGCCAATATTTTTGTTAAATCACAACGTTTCGTCTTATTATTTAAGGCTTCATCAGGTGCATTTTATTCTGTTCATAAAGAAGAAGCAAATACAATTACATTGATTCTGGGAACATACATGTATACAGGCTTACCATGTGGTTATGCACACACTCTTTTCAAATTAAAAATTGTATATGTTCCCAATATCAATTTAATTGTCTTTGCTTATCCTCTATAAACAGAATAAAATGCACCTTATGAAGTCTTAAATAATAAGGCGAAACGTTGTGATTTAACAAAATTATTGGCTATGTGTACAAAATTACTACTAGTACAGATGAACAATGTATCTCCCCAACGCAGATTCCATTCTCCTAAATTCTTTTAAGATTCAAGTCGAAATACATGTGCACAGCAGTGGGCCAACAGTTATGAGATGATATACATGAAGATGTATGCAAGAAAATCACAACAGACCTACTAGGTATATGGGCTGGAGCCAATGAAAATTCGGAAAGGTATCGGTGTGGCTGTTGTGGGGGGTGGTGGATGATTAGGGTGAAAGAATGAAAGGATGCAATGCTGTACATGTTTGCACGACTCCTCGGATACTTTGTAGTACATGCCGACCAAAAACATGTATACATAAATAAAAATATGCTGTGTCCAGACATACTGTCTACGTGTCCCTTCTGGTACATTATGGGGTAAATCGCGTCTTGACCCCCCAAATCAGTAGATCCTGCGGTTCAACAGAGAGAAAATTAGAGGTTTATATATAAACCTCTTATTATATTTGATTACAACCAGATGCAATATTGCAGCAAAAATGCGTGCTATACTTAAATGGGAGGTTGACAGGCAACGGTGGTGTGCAAAACGTACAATTTGGAAATGAGAGGGGGGAGATCTTCGAAAAAAGTGCACAATAAAAAATGGTGCTTGGTACAGGTGGCGCTGTTTCTACCAAACGACCATGGTCTTAACAAAGACAAATTCAAATCCTGGGCGCATGCTAACTTGTAACTCTCAGAAAACGCTAAAATATAAGGATGTATTTCGCGTAGAATGGGAAAAAAGTAATATGCGATTTCCAAATTTCTTGTCAACAATTCAAGATAAATAGGCTGTCGAAAAACGCGTGTAATGTGCTGCACAAAACATGCTGGTTAAAATAAATTGAACGCATCTTTTATCAAAACTTAAAATTTGATTTTTTTTTGTAAGATGCGATTTTAACCCATAAGCCTTATATATCCATAAGTTATTTATTTATTACAAAGTATATTAAGATATTTTGGGATCTGCCAATGCATTGGAACCACTTCTCTAACTTTTTTCAATATTAGAAATAATATACAGTGTACATGTACAATTACCTGCAATCCTTGAGTTATACTTTCGTTTGCATTAGATTTTCTGAGGTTTACCAGGATGGATAAAATGGGATGAGGGCCGGGATGTTCCCCCTACCCCCTTTTTTCTAACAAGGCTTTTCATGCAAAAAATCTGTAATAAAATGTCTAAGTCATCAAAATTCACTTTATTTCTTTAATCAATTGTTTTTATCAAAACGTTTCCTTTCCAGGATGCCAACGCACACCTAGATTTTATTATTTGCGATCTACAGATATTGATTTTCAAAACATTTTGTTTGTGGTGCGGCCTTCATTGTTGGTATTTTTAATAAAAAAATAAGGAAAATTTCACAAATTCCATGTTGTTGTACATGTTTTTGAATAAATTTGGCCTTCACCGTCTCCGCCATTTATAAAATCGTTCACAGAAGAAATTACATTTAAACCATTTCTCTATGCATGTATATACACTCAAAGGTACCGGAATGCGTTTAAAGTTTATCTCTCTGCATTGTCATAAAATATGCAAACTAGAAAGATTACTTGCATGTGTGTACTGTCAAATCGTGCCATGTGTATACGCATTAACGCTCGGCTTCACGCTATTTTCATTAAAAGCTCTAAAAAGCGGACACCTCTAAATAACGGACATTTTCCCAAGTCCCAGTCCTTTACATAGGCTACTTAATGTAATCCCCTCTAAATAACGGACCCTCTAAATAGCGGACGCATTTTTTAATTTTTTTTTAT
>JAQIXS010004766.1:0-14233 GCA_034700785.1 Rossiulus vilnensis
CAAAACCTATTCTACTTTCCGAGTTAGCGAAATTTCCGAGTTATGGAGTTCCGAGTTACGGAGAGTTGACTGTATTCATACCGAAAAGAAATCATTCCCGTTATTAACTGAATTTTAAGGTGGACATTCGGTAGAAAACCAATTAGTATATTGAACTACGCTAGATTTTGTTATTCTGTGACTTATGGTCAAGAGTGTTGTTACCAGTATATTTTCATATATTTATTGAATAGTAGTAGTTTCTTGTATAATTGAGAAATAAATACAGTTGTTTAGACTTTGAACATGAAAAATCACCACTGACTTCAGGTGCTAATACAGACACCACCATATACATGACTGCAATAGCAACACCTAATTAACATCACTACAGATATAGTGATATCAGTAGAATTGTGATTCTCATCCCCCTTTCACCAAAAGTTACTTTTGGGGTTTCGCAAAACTCCGTTCAATTCCTAAGATCGCCCCAAGCCATGCACCGAAATACTCTCAAGTCGACGATGCATTTTTACCACAATTCACTCCAGAAGACTGCTGGCAGGGCAATCCCTTCAATCACGTGGTTTGCATCTCGTTTACGTTTTGTATTAACCTTCGTTATTTTTCGTTGATGAAGACGTAGCTCTACATACAAGTTCGCTAATGCGCCATCGGATAGATCACAGTGTTCTGTTCCTTAGTCCCAGAGCCATTAAGCAAGATGATATTATATACATGCATATAGTCAGAAGTTATCAGCGCGCTAGCAGGCATGGAGGGAAATTCTATCTATTGTTACCGATATCAAAGCGAGCTTTTGTTAATTCCCAATGTGCCGAGCAGCAATGTGATTGGACTTCAAAGCAGCGCTCAGCACGGGTGAAGCACTGAGGCATGCACAAAATGAAAATTCGGGGTTTTCTATTGATTTTGCTTTAGAAAACGTACGTTCTTCCAGGTCTCATCAGCTTTCAGTTATGGATATAGCCTGGAGCGCTCACCCTCCACCCCATTCAATCCTCAATCAATGAGAATACTTTTAAAAACATTAATTTTATTTTCATTAAATTTCGATCAATATTTCCAATTATTATACAAAAATATTACCAATTATGAGAATGCTGAGGGGAAAAAAAGACAAACCAAGGGTTTCAGCTTACATTTTTAACTGTTTTAGATATTTAATTATCCTGGGTGTTAGTCTGGTTCCTCTCATCTTGGAAAGACATTTACAATTTCGGAGAACAACTTCGAGATTGAAAGAAAACGTTTTGGGAAAAAAAACATGCTATTACGTGTGGTACATGTGGAGAATAGTAAATTTTCCCTCCGTTAACGTATTCAAATGTCTGCTAAACTTGATTTTAAACATCTTATTTATTACCATGGGGGCTTAATCCCACCTTTTTTGTATATTAACTGTCAAAACTGCACCTTAGTGTTGTTAAAAGCATTCCAGATTCCCTGGAAACATTATTTGCAACAATCAGTCATCTGTGTTTAAATCATCGGCGGACCATTGCGATCTCTTTTTGCACCACCTGTATTTATATATGTCTATCACATGACTAGAAGTATGTAAATATTCAACTAAAACAAATATATGTGGCTAAAAGATTATGCATACCAATGATTTATTAAAAAAATGTGGGGCATCAATGCAAAACATTTGTGGGACATCTT
The DNA here is from genome assembly GCA_034700785.1 of Rossiulus vilnensis. NCBI lineage: Eukaryota > Metazoa > Arthropoda > Diplopoda > Julida > Julidae > Rossiulus > Rossiulus vilnensis. The sequence continues at coordinate 1,666 of JAQIXS010004766.1, forward strand.
TCGATTTTTTTTATCATAGAGATGCCCCTGGCATGTAATGTAATACCATGTGGTCACATCCAAGTTAGACTACAATAGAAACAGTACATGGCTAATAGAAATAGATATTCCATGTAAAAATTGTATTATAAGAGCTCAAATTTTATCCAAACTGACGCTACAATGCCAAAATAGGGTGGTCTTATCTTAAAATATTCTAAACTCCCAAAAAACAATAAATTAATTTGGAAAAACAAAGTAAATTTGTGGTTATGGGCTAAACGACAGCAGTAAGCTGGCATCTATGTGAAACGGCGGAAAACAATAGATAAGGCAACTATACCCAACTAAGACGTATAGTCTTAAGATTTGTACTAGTTTTACTTCTGCAGGTTATTTCCAACCTTGTTGGTTAAAACTGTTCCAAAATTGCTGCTTACCAACCTAATGTTAGCTAATAAGCATTGGAAATTGGCTGAGGAATTACAGCAATCGGTGTAACCCATTTGCGCATTGCATCTGAAGAGAACAGGCATTTTCTCTGAATTGGAGTTCATAGACGTGTGACATTGCCTTAAACCGCATCTCAGCATGGCCACTATGAAACCGGCTGGTTCCAGTTAATATTAAGCTAATAACATTGTGCCAAATTAGTGTTACAAGGTGCTGACACAAATACAATCGTACCATTAACAACGTACTGTACTGATAAACAAGGTGCAGCAAATATGCGAGGCCTAACCTGTTATGATTTCCACTGCGATTATACATGTACCGTAGATCCAAAGTAGCCTAATGTGCTGATAAACTAATTGATACATGCGCTTATGTCGATTGGTCAAAGTATATGACAGGGATTTCGAAAAGAAAATGTTCTTTCACTAAGATTCACTTACATATAATTCACTCAACGCCGCACTTCGCGAAAACTTCGAAAAGCAGAAAACAACGAGAATAAAGTCCAGCAGGTCGCCAATCTTGGAATACCGGGCCGAGATGACGTCGCTTCCGGCGTCGGTGCTGCCGCATAGCAAAAAATGTCCACATTACATAACGTGCCCGAAGTTAATGCACCCGATAATTTTATTACATTAACCTGTATAGATATATCGCATATTTAAACGGAAAATTGCACTCAAACAGCACCAGAAGTCACTTCACCGTTCCTTTTCGGGTCCATTCGCATTAATTATCAATTTATAATTACAATGCCCTTGAATGACCTCGAAGAATGACTGAGTTCGGATAGCTTTATGAATAGGGGCCGTGCACTACAGAGCGCTCTCAGTGACTCACGTAACCACCGTTCCGATATCATTCTCAGAACGGTGTCCAATTGCGAGTCGAGCTCTCAAGAAGCTACATGCACATTAATCACTTAAAACATCATCGGTGGGTGAAGTTTCCACCGGAAAGAAAATGCCCGTCGTGTTTTCAAGTCTTGCCTGCTTCTGTTACTTTCGCACCGAGTTAGAAGCCAACGCAATGTGATGCAGATTCCCATCTCCAAATGAAATTTGAACAATAGAACTACTTGTGATTCCCAATTCATTTCTGAATAGGCATATCCTCAAATTTTCTTTAACTTCCTTTAACGTCATCGGCATAGAATTTCCAATGAAGAGGACGTTCGTTCAAGTATTACATAACGCATTTTGGCCCTTTTTAGAGACCCTTCGTAACACTTTGTAGACTAATAAACAGCTCTTATATTTTCAAACATGGGTTCACAGGTATCACGTTCCTACACCATGAACAAATAAGTCTTGTAATAGGGTGTGCTGTCAAATGCAATATTCGGGATTAAACAGCATTTTTACCCTCCCCAATTTCACCCCCTAGTGCGTTACGTAATATTTGAATGGCCCCCAAGTTACATTTTCCGGACACAATAAATTTAACATTTATAACAAGTATTTCTAGCAAAAATGTAGATACAATTTTGTATTCTTGCATGGTGGGCATCCTTCAGCGTCCATAAGCACACAATGTGGTAAATGCAAAAGACAGTCATCGACAATGTGTACACATACATGTATGCAGTTGGATGATCGAAATCTTCAACGAATTGTCAATTTATTTTTCGAAAAGTCCAAATCGTCCCTTCATGGCAGGTGATGGCAAAACTACCGTTCCCACCGGCATTACCAGAAGTGTCTCTGCGATGCTTTCGGCTGGGGAAAATTCTTGCTTGCGAAGTGAGACAGTCTAAAGCGGAATCAATCAACAGGATAATCACACCTTTGCGTCCTCGACTTGAAGCACCGGAAATAAATCCCTGCCATTTTTCCAGTGAAGTTCGGTGAAAACGTTTAACTGGACTTTTTCAAAAGCAGAAATTTGTCAAGGTATTGGAACACGCATTTTAAAGCTACCGAAACACTTTTCAAGGTTCCTTGTTTCTTGAAAAACATGTACCTTTCACTACCAAAACATGTTTTTGGAGGGTATTTTTCTGGATGGATGTTCATCTGTTCCATAAATAGAGGTCATTCATTAAGCATTACTTTTTAAATTGTTCACAAAAACGTTACAAATGGAAACGAAATCCTTAATCCTAAATGTGACCGCATGTAATTATTTGCAAAAATAAGCGGGTTTTAATGTAACCATATAACGGAAATTATACCCGGCACTGAGGACGATAATTATTCATTGTCATATGACATAAGGGAAAAGCTAAAGTCACTATCAAAAACCTCCACACATGCTTGGGAGGTGGAGGAGTAGGGAGAACTTACATGCATTAAATCGCAATACATGCCATAATTGATAAACAGTGAAATTACCTACGGAGTTGAAGTTTTGATTAAAAGTTATGAAAGCCCCTGGCATTTATGGAAATATTTCAAAATTTCATTGACTTTCCCAGGTTCTGTGGAAACCTCAAAGTTTACAGACATTATGACAACATATTTTACCCCTTTTCCCATTCAAAATGACGTATTTTTTGTGTGCATGCATTGTCTGCATCTTTGAGAGATAACTATCTGTAAAAAGAATTTTAATAGGAATACTGGTTGCCCGTTCCCCACTCCCCCACCCCTTGTCACAATTTTTCAGAAACTACAGACATCCCAAGTCCTTCAGACGTGACGTAATTTTTTAATGCTCCTTGTTAGGCCCGCCAGTTTTTCTGAAACAAAGTAAGGCTAAGCTGTGACTGAGCATCCATTAGAGACCATTTATCATCGCAGTTTTTTGCATTAATCATTGTCTTTTACCGCAAACAGAGAGATACAGAAAATGCAATGTCAACCGAGTGAAATGCTCGCTTTCTGGGATTAATTTGGCTTTCAAAAGATTCATTTCCTGAATAAGCTACGGTATAATTGTGGAGTTTTGGTGCGGGGCGATTCCGGTCCCCATTCACCCACGCATGTATTAAAACCAGCAAAGCTCAACGTTAATTCTTGTGCCTAAGAGACATTGTTATCAATGAGGGTAAATGCGTTTTCCTTTCATTTGCTCGCAACCAAACAAAAAAAAAATTATGAAATTTGGGTGTTCATGTGCTGTAAAGGCGACTGAAGGCGCACTATATTGCCTATTTGCAAATGCCGCTAGAATGAAACCATTTTAATTTGGTTGTAAGCAGCGCAATTCCCTCGGGTAAAGAATACGTGATGAGACTTGGAAAAACGTCGTTTTTCAAGATTAAATCGAAAGTAATTTCCGCACGCTTAGTCAAAATTCACGTCATTCTACAGTGGCTCTTTTCGAGGTGCAGCTGCGTGGTCTCAAGACCCGATTCTCCAAGGGCTGCTTTTTTCGTAAACCAGTGATAAGCGAACAACCGCATTGTCTTGCAAGCCCTCAACTTCTCCAAATTACAAAATTAACTTCGCAAGTTTCGCACGAGCGCAGATAAACAGCGTTTCGCACATTTCCGTTCCCCGACAGTTGGGGAAGGTACGAATATGCAAATTGAAAAAAAAAACATTGTTTCCAAAAATTTAATATTTGAAATAAGGCACGGATTTTGAATGACAACATACCATTTTAAAATATTGAAATACGGCGCATGTTCTGGTAAAAATGGATGTTATTCGAGGATGCGCATATTTACAAAAACGCTGCTTCTTAGGAAAATTACTATACACTTTATTCATTTTTGTGTATAGAAAGGAAAACACGAAGCCGAAAAGTGATTTCATGCGAGCAACTTTGATGAAGTAAAATGTAGATTTTATTTAATTAGCAACTGCAGATCTAAAATTCGCTAATATTTCTTCTGTAAACCAAAAAAGTCATAAATTAGTTAAGAAATTCATCTTGGTGTGAGTTTTACGTCTATAAAGCTGATTAGTTATATATGCCATAACTGACTGTGAGCCACATCTCATAAAGCCATGTATAAATGCATACGTGGACGTTATGCATGGAAAATGTTTTGTTTGATAAAGCCATATATGGCTGCCTACTCGGCCGTACATGTAACATTTTTGATTTTGTACTACACACAATATCACTGCTACTTACATGTACGTAAGCAAATGTCAATATAAATTATTTTATAACTTACTATTAGTTATATTATATTTCCCAGGTATGGAAATAACTGTAATTATACTAATCAGTAAATATGTTGATATATGGTCATATTTAAAACTAAAAGCATACGGATATACAGTACCTGAACGTATATGAATATGAACAGACATCCATACCCATACATCTATCCATGTAGGTCCATTTGTGACCAATTTCCGGTTTAACTATATATCCACAAATTGTCCACATTTTCTTTTTCCACCCTAGTTTTATCACAATATCAAGTTATTTACAGATTTTGATTCACAAAACGCGCTAAAAGAATTTAGCCATCAACAATTTACACGTTCAAACATTACAATTTAAACGTTACAAAATAAATTTTATTCACCCAGAGCGATACTAATGGTATCAAAATGTTGATAATTTCTCCATTTGGACTGACAACTTTGAGGCCACTTCGGTAAAACAATGTTCCTTTTCGGTAGACATCTTTGCAAGTTTGTTTACTGGTATTTAATAATACTTTTTGATTTCTGCATGTGTTTTTGACATTACGGTCATCCAGTCACATTGCATATTGGAAAAATGTCAATTGGGATTTTCGCGATGCAGTAAGGATATTTTCAGCTTCAAACAAATATGGAGAAAAACGAAATAACATGATGATTAGAATAAGCCAAGACGTTTGAATACAGTAGTATTGAACTAACTTAGCAGCCATATTCATGCATGTTGGCTGAACCCTTGCTAAGCGCCTCCTTACGGCAGAAATGATAGCTTCAGGGAATTTCATAATCAAGCATATTTCAGAATCGTATAGTGGCCCAAGTTTAACCATTGCCAACAGACGATTCCTGCAGGCCTCGTTTGAAAACAGTGTTAGAAAACATTCTTCATCTTTACAATTTTAATGAAGTAAATCAGGAATCACCAACGTAAGACCCAGGGGCCAGATCCCGCCCACGATTGCTGATTAACATATACAGTCGGATCCTGGGGGTGTAATCCTTTCCTCAACCATGGATTTTAAGACACAATCCTATTAAAGTTAGGAAGAAAATTTCGTTGCTTAAAATTCCAATTAAATTTGACTGGTTCTGATCTAGTTATTACAACAAGTGCTAACGGCGTTCTAGTTATCTAATAAACAAAGACGAAGTACGAGTGTGAGTTTGTTTGTCCAGGGTAGGCTACAACCCATCAACAGCTGGTAAGATGTGCATTGTAATTTTTGCCAGAGGTACATGTGGATCTTGTTCCTTCGTGATATTCTGGTTCATGCTACCATCCGATGCTATAAAACTAAAATTAAATCAATATGTATGTAATTAGTATTATGGGAAAGTGTTTTTCCAAATTGGACCAGACATGTGTGGGAGGGGGTCTTTTTAATCCCGGGATTCCAAAATTCCAACATATCCTTTATAAATAACCCGATATTTTAATTAAATGGAAATTGGCAATTAAAAACTACTATCAAAATGAATATGACTGTTCTAAAATGCCCAGTAAAACGCAAATATATTCATGAACTTTGCTATTAATGAACTTGAGTTTAGTTTCATGGCTTACTATAACTTTCCATGTATTACTTAAGTTAATTTGAATCATCAATCACATTTTAACTTAAATTTGCATACACATTTCAGTAACTAAGTCAATAACGGAATTTAGCCTACACCACTGTACACTTTCTATTTCCGTATTACTTTAAATTAACGCAGTGATCAAATATTTCGAGAGCATGAATTTCAGCTAATAATATAACTCACAAAGAATAATGTCAGAATAAAAACTAGCCGATATATGACTCCACGCACATCTTTGATTAATTGTTTCAGACTTAAAATAAATCACTATTCCCTGACATGTCACTACCATTTTAATTTCCTTTCAACTTCTAGGTTTTCCAGGTCTGAAGGCACCTTGATATAGACCCGAGGAACGCTGGGTAATACGGATATAATTATTAATATCGTTGAAGATGTCTAAACAAACCCATATTCAAAAGAAATGCATTAGTAATACATTTTAAATGCTCTCAAATTGGGACATGTATTTTAAATTATCACGTTTTATGCACTGAAATGCATTTTGAAATTAAATATTGTCTTAATATGGAAACGTCTTCAATGATGCATTATTAGATATGCAACTTAAGATGCCTATGAAGAACAATAATTTAAAATCACATTTTAAGTCAATATTCAAGAGATTTCACCCACGGCGCTCTCATGGAAAGTATGTGCAAAAACCGATCACTTGATAGATTTTTTAGTTATAAACTTGTGAAAAATAATTCTGTAAACAAATATTGGATTCGTCACTGGATGTCATGTTTTTTTCCTAAAAACAAATTAAGCAATAAAAAATAAGGATATGTCCCCCTTCAATAAAAACGTTGAGGAGATCATGACGTCAACCCAACCGGATGTTTGTTGCAACCAACGTTCAGCGCTCATTTCCCGTTTATGAAAACCAAGAAAATGAATCAAAACACCATTTTAATTTCCAAGAAAACTTGCTTTTTCCGCTCAGTACGCCAGCCGATGCTCCTTGATACCAGAAGCGACAGTTTCTATTTTTAGCATCCTGGTGATGAGACCGACATTTTCATCCGATCTTGGCAACCATTAATGCAAAATTTAGCAAAACATATTTTTCATTCACTTTGATTCATCGATGTCAACACAAGGCCCCACCTGAGCTACTGGTTGGCTGCGCAAGCATAATCGACGGAAGGATGCGAAATCTGTTTTCCACGTCTTTCGGTCATTTGAAAGGGTAAACAAGCTGATGATTAATTTAAGCAATACGCGTTATTAAACCGGTACATGTCAGCAGCATTTGCACCATTAGATCAGTAAATGGTCTTTGCTAAGTGGGCAGTAATGGTCATTGACAACAGAAAGATTTTAAAGACCTGCATCTTAGAACTAAACTCATGTCATTGCTATTTCAATCTCGTCTGAATTGATCAATCCTCATTTAATGTAGCAGAATGGTCCAGATAAGGTTAAATAATTTGTTTGGAGAAAATCGACGTTATTTTACGAGGAAAATGAAGCAAAACTGGTGTAATAAAAGTCCTAGCATGCACCGTGATCCATATCATGTACTGTGGGGTTTCTAAACTAAATGACGTGATTTACCACAACAAGAAGTAAAATTGGATGTAAATGACATGTATTTTAGGTCATGCGGGTGGGAAAGTTAAATACGGCCTTTTATGGCGACCCATCTATCATAACAATATAAGTTGCCGAATTATATTTCCCAAATATGGACAGAGATCATATCTGTTATTAGGTTAAGATAATAACATATTTGTAAAAGTGTATTCATGCGCCACAGCAGCTTCTTTCTTGTTGATGGTAAGATTCTGTATCTCATTTTTAACAATCTATTGTACTATTTGCTCGCTAGCATAATCATATAGTTTTAGCACATGTGTAAATTCACAATTACAGTTACGTAATTAGAGGGTACTACTTTATGCAGTCGTTTGTCAACATTTAAATTTCGGCAGGCTGTTATTACGACAGGTCAAAATCATGTTTTAGAATATACCTGTATAACGTCAGGAAACTGGAACACTTCTGGTGTTTGCTAGCTCTATTTGCTAGCAATATTCCAAATTTGCATGTCATTAATATTCCCTACGTGTAGCAAACGAAAATAATGTAGCAAATAAGTAAATAAACACGGCGATTTATACGTTTTAAAATCAAAAAGCCGATATCAAAATAGATTGCATAGGGTATTTACCTAAATGTAGATGTATTTACATGTATAGGCATACATGTACAAGTGTATTCACGTAGGTATTGAAATTCTTTTTTCCATCATTCTAGCTCAACATTTACGGTAGCACTCTTCTCAATTGTGAAGGAAAACATTTGGGAGAAGGCTCTGATTATCAATTTTCCTATTTTTATTTAGAAAATAATGACCCATGGGTTCACTTATTTTTATGTATCGTGTAATAAATAAATTCTACGTATTTTTGTATAAAAACATTCTTCGGTTATTTTTGTTTTACAACTTATCATTATTCATAAATGTATATTTGAAAAATGCATGTAGATCGTGATAGTTTAGACATATGCAACACTCTTTGCTTAATAGTGCTCAGTGATATTTAAATCCTAATCAGTTAAGACGATTTAGTTTAAAACTAAACTAAATCGTCTTAAATAAGACAGATTTGTTAAAAATGCAATTCATTCATTTTATGATCGCATACATAGAATTAATTCGTTTCATGATCACATTAATTAAATTAATTTATGCTATTATACATAAAAAGGAATAAATAGGAGGAACGGGATTTATCATTGTAAGCAAATCTCGTGCACTGAGTATTTTAAAGGGCGTGACATCGCGCAGCAACTATTATGCGATTATCCGGATCATCAATTAATACGAAGTATCTGCATGTTTCTCACTCACAAAATTAGCCTATAATCCGATTATTTCAGAGCGTAGAAATGAAACTCCTTATCTGCAATTGGGAGGTGAATCGAATGCTGCATTAAGCTTTCCGGCGATATGACTAAGCATTTTCATTTTTTCAAACATCTAGAAAAAAACGAAAGCATCTCCTCTTTCATCTTAAATTTCAAAAGGCATTCGAAACGGCATAACATATCACATTATTTTGTTTTGAATATAGGTAGGCAATAGCAGATCCAGGAATTGTATAGGGGCTTGCCACTCTCCATAAAATATATTCAAATCGTTGAAATTCCCTTTAGGTTACAAAAAACTTTTGTTTGCATCAGATATTAGTGATGGCAGTATAGAGATAGAAACCCTTTTAGAAGGATGTAAGGAACAATTATTTTAAAGTATAATATATGCCGTATATACTTTGGTGTGCATATTCCTGGATCTGCAGCTAGGCGTACAAAATTACTAGTCGAACACTATTGTTTTATATACTTGAACAGAGCACTAAAAATACAATGAAATGCAAAGTTTGTTTACAAGTTTTCCAGGTCTGGTGGAACCCTGTTTAAACATGTATAATATGAAGATGTCAATATTTTCAATGTCTTAAAGAAAATACGACTTAACGAAAACGTGAGTTTAATGTCTGGAAACCGTACATTCTCAACCAAGTCCTTGCAATTGCCGGATGCAATTTCAGCCCTATAGTCTCAGTCTCTGGAATGTAATTTCATTAAAACAGCGGAATTCCACTCGGAGGAAGTAAACTCAATTGAACGTTTCTTTAACGTTACATACTGTAGTTTTCAATTGTTGGTTCCGAAGAGTAAAAAAGAGGTTGAGAAATTCATTGGCGATGAAGGGGTATCGGAAATTTCCATTAGCGAATTGCAACCGCGGTGTAGACCCTTCGGCAAATTGTCAATTTTGGCCACAGCCCAACTATCCCGTACCGCGATTGTTCGGCAATGACAATAAAAATGGTACATCATTGTCTTTGATGGCTTTTCGGGAAATAAGAGCCTCGCAATGGTCGAGCTTTCTAGCTCCTTGCAAGCAGCAAGATCAATAGCAACCGAATTCCGAAATGTGCCATTTTCCAAATTCCTCCGCAAATCAAACTAATGCAGGGGCCTCTTGAGCAAACAGTTGGAAGCACCGTTCATTAATTTCCTTCGGTTTTTCGGTCTCAGCAGTGGAATGATATATGGATTAAGCCGAAAAGCGTTCAAGTTCCTTGCACTTATAAATGATACCTACGATGCTGCCATCTGGAAGGTGGCAGCAAACGTCTACAGAAAGTAGTCCCCATGGAAATGTGCTCTACTTTTTCAAAGTGCACTTCAATGGTTGTCCAGTCTCTCTCAAAGCTGATTCCAATACGATGAAGGTTAGTAATATTAGTGGGGAATTAAAGATATTACTTAATAATGCAATGATCCATAGGTTGTCATGTGATTCTGGAACGTGAGTGCATGCCTTTGTAGCGCATAACATGTTTTTATTTCTCAATCTGTTGTTTTAAATAACTTTAACGTAGATATAGTTCATTATCAAATTTGGAATTTAGGCTCTTTCGAATATGGGTCTCATTGGGAGGATAATGGAACCTACAGAGAAAATTGTAAAACCAAAACATTTCTTTATAATTTTCTGTAAAATTCATTGCTCATTCCTACACGATGATGAACAGTCTGTAGGGTTATTGTTTCCATACCCCAAGTAATTTCTTCAGGTTTTTCTGAGGTTTATTTTTACTTCTCTGCATATTCTGAGAAAAAAATGATAACACACAAATTGCCACATATAGGTTTTTACTCGTTGCACAACTTCGTTTTGTGCTGTTTCGCAACAACAAAAAACAAAACCTCGATATCATTCTTAACAAAAAAAATTAGAAATATGTTTTCCAGATAAACAGTGCTGCCACACCGCAGACAAATTTACTAGATCCAGGTTAAGCCCATATAGTCAATGCTCTAGGATAATTTTAAATGACATTTTAATTAAGGCTCATTTTAGTTGTACGTGTTGTCTATAAAACTCATAAATGAACGTTAAGACAATGGTAGAAATACTTTTGGCCTGAAACGTTCTTCATCAAAAAATAACGGATTTCATTGATAAAAAGAAGAAACCCGTAAGAAAACGAAAATATAAGTGAAGTAAAAACCCTTAAACTACTGTAAAACCTGCAAAGTTGACCACCATGATATATAGACCACCTGCGTATGTTAACCGATTTTTGTTGGGTACCTCGGCAAAGCCTATGCTCCTAATGTCATTTTTTCCTATATGCAGACAACCTGCTTTTTGGGGGGACCCTCTGTATGTTGACTGTAGTAGAATTCAGGAATTCTAGGTACATGGGTTCAGTTACGAAAATGCACATCGACAAATGAATACAATATAGCCAGGATAATACGTCTACAGAAAAATTCCCCTAGAAGTGCATTTGAGTAATCATAATGTGTGAATTCTTTCAACAATTTTAAATATATCATATAGTGAATTTATATCAACTGTTAATAATATCAGAATGGTTAATGTAAGTCAGCTTTAACAAGGGTCACACTGAAATTCAGTTATTAACTTCCTTGACTCTTCCCTTACTTCTCCTGTTTTAGAAGAAAAAAATCCCTGGCTATAAAAATGTTTATAGAATCAAATGGAAACAAAATTTACCGAATACTAGTATTATTATTACTTAAAATCTTTAAAACGTTAAATGCCTTCAGCTTTTTGTTTCTAATATTGCGCTATTTTGCGAAGCCATATGCATGAAGTGCGGCATTATTCGGAAATTCAAGCACAAAATTCTCCGTTATTTCGCTGTTGAAAATATGACTTAAAATAGCTTTGCAAGATCCACACTCGAATTGTATGCGTAATGGCTGCTCATTTTTAAATCTACAGTATCTCAGCTTTGGAAACTTATCCTTAATTGTACAAGATGAAACATCACGGACTTAAATTTTTATGGCATTTGGACATCGTCTATTGCAGTATCACATTTCTTCTGGACTTTTACAAAAGGTGCAGTTACACTTCGTTACATCCGTAAATGTTAAAGATCTCTAACATGATTAGGGCTTTTCTTATGGCTAATATGACATGGCCAATATTGCTAGATAAAATAGTTTAGCATAATGTGCATTTTCTTTAGCCGATAAAAATCCCCCTGACTGACATGAAAATTTAAAATATTTCTGATTATTCCATCTTTCCTGACAATTCTAGGTTCTCTTAAAGTCAGTGGGAGCTACGTTTAATTGACGGAATATTTGAAAAGCGCTCAACTTAAGATAAAACATCGCACCCTGGCAAGAACAATGGCATACATCAAAAAATGAAGATTTTGAAATTGTAACATTAACCGAGGTGTATAGTTGGCTTCTACGTGCTAGACAAACATGCTAGCTGAAAGTTTGAGAAAGTCTATACTAATTTGCAACAATTGTTTACAATATGTTAAAATTCGTTATTGTGAAAAAAACGGGAATTTATTTAGTCGGTGTTCTTGTCCGAGTGCGATATGACAGATGCTTCCTCAATTTCATCATGCTGTCAGCGTGTTGCTATGCAGCGGCAGCGACGAAACGCCAAGAACTTGAAACCAACGCAGATTGCAATGAAACCC
>JAQIXS010004767.1:0-14232 GCA_034700785.1 Rossiulus vilnensis
TTTGGAAGAGCATTCCAACGCTCTTCCAGCATTCGAATGCAAGAAAAATGACCAGTGGTATGGATCCGAATGTGCTTTTACTACGTTGCTCCTTTGAAAAATAAGTTGCCCACCCTTGCTCTTTATACATACACGTAACTGTTCTTTAATTGAGGCAAAACCCGTTGTGAGTATCGGCTAGCTAAGGACAACAATTTCATATTTTTTTTGTATTTTTAATGCTTGTTGTTAGAATGTTAGTGCACATCTACCCCTCTAATGCAGTAAAATAATGCAAAACAATATGTAAAAGAATTTGATGTGAGGCAATGTACAGAGAATTCATGCATAAAAATTAGCCTTAAACCAGGTACACTATGTATGTGATATCATACACTAGTGCTTTCCAAATGGACGGACTGCCTTTTTGAGCCAACTCTGGTATATTTTGGTCATTATTGGATGCAGTGTTGCGAGGTTCAAATCACGACTTAAAATTACACGCGTCTGCAGTTAACGGCGTTTATCGCAGCAATACGTGTGTCTTGATCGTGACCATAATGGCATAATAACCAATTTTCCTTTGAGGTTTATCCGAAATTATCGCGATGATTTCACCTGAAGTACTCCACGAGGCCCAGAAAACGTGTTAAAATAAAGACAAAAAACATTTAATAGCATATCTCTATAGAGCAAGATTAGATAGCAAGCAAAATAGCAGTTTTTTATATGCAGACCAAATATTTACTTTTTGCTCAAACTTTCTAAAATATATGCTTGTACAGACTGCATATATTTCGGATGTAATCCTTTGTGGCAAGCATATATACGCAAGAAATATTTCATATTGAAAATTTCGGAAATAGGTAATTTTACTGTGTTATTATGTGTTATTATGATAAAGGTAATATTTTTATATAGGCTACAGTATATATATGCAAACTGTATTATGTATTGCATACATACATATGTATGTACATGTAGTATAATTTCAAATATTTCAGTTGTAATCCTTTGTCGCAATATTATTTCCATATTGCCTATATATCAGAATTAATTATTGGTTTATACTTTACTGTCAGTTCTAAGATCGGCTTGATGCTCTGAAACGCATGTATTAACTCATGCATTTTGATATTAAGATATTTCCAATCATGTCTAAATTACTTCTGAGTCTTAATTAAATCTTAGAATTCTTTTCAAAGACACAAGCATGCGGATGATTACCTTTTTATTTTCGCATAATATCATATCTTCATTGTTCGTCATGCTTGGTTGTTTGTGGAAGAGATAATGAAGAATACATGTATATTATAGTGAGATGTGCTTATAATATGCGGCTGCACTTCGCATTAGAAAAGGAAATTGATGAAACGTCTTCACTGCACCGAAATGCTTGCATATTGCAAATGGCAGCCTATCAACAATGCCTGGCATGCCTTGTTGTTTGTTGTCTAGCGCGAAATTGTTTCCATGCACACGAAAGTATATTGATGCTCAGTATCCTGAAAAGTAAATTGCATCGCAAAAGTGCAGTTCTTACGACATGCAAGCATCCGTAAACTATTAAACTGAATGGAGTTTTCAAAGTGAACGTGCGTAATCCTCGGTTAGGCAATCGATTTTCTAAACGATAACGTGACATTCAAGATAGCATTCGAGTTTAAAGCTGTCTAATTTTCAAATTATGAACATCGCCTCTAGAAATAATCTGTTTAGCAACTGAGGGAGGGAAAAATTAACTGAAAAAATTGCGCTTCCTATTAGCTTTTAAACGCTTGTGAGCAGCATTACATATGCATGGAAGACGAATACAAAAGGCATTTGAAAGCGCATTAAATATTAAAGAACGATCTATAGTGGATTACACAAAGAGACTGTAGATTTTGTCATGGCATTCGTTCAGTAAAAACATGTTGCTGTTTTCTTAATTTTTTTAAATCAGTACAAAATGTACAAATAGCCCGCTGGGTCTATCCAGGTTATCAAGGGTTTTTTAAATTACCTCAATGTACACATTGATATTTTTCAATCAGCTTGTAATCGATTTATAAATTGCTTGCAAATTGTGTTGCATTAGAAATTCAATTTCTGCATCATTTTAACGCACGACCCAAAAGGATGCCATCATGCAATAAAGACTCATTTTTTGCTTCAAATACTTAGCATAATATCTAAATAGATTTTTATGCGTGTGGAATTGATAATCTATTTTTAAGCATGTAATTTGAAGATGCCCCGTTTATTTATAAAAAAAAATTGATGGTCATCGGAGGTTACATAACGGTTTTTCAAGATTGTTTAATTTTTATAAATAAACGGGACTTTTTCAAATTATAAAGGATAACTAAAACCATAGTGGACAACTAATTATAAAGGTAAAAATAAATTCAGCTATTATATAATAAGTGTATGTATTTGAAGCAAAAATACATGTATGTAATTATTTGCATGTTGGACATTCTTTTGGGTTGGACTTAACTAATCTGTAGTCTATACATTATTTTGGACTTTACATGTTCATACTTGGAATATTACATTATAATAGCATGTAACCTTGTTGAATGGCTTCTTCCAAGCAGCATGAAGTAACACCATTCAATCGTTTGTGGCATAAAACTTGGATTTCAAATAGCCTGTTAAATGTACCAGTTTAACTGATATGCTGGAGCCATCAGCCATGTTAACAAAACGGTGATATGGCTGACTAGCTTTCTTCAGTGACTTGTTCCGGCCGTAATTCCAATTCTGTTTTCAAATGCTTTGACGTTTTCTTGCAATTCCTTGGGCACAAACTCTGACTGCTTCACAAGATTTTAATGGGAGTATCGCAGACGCGTGGCGCATTAAATTGACTGTTTCACCTTAATACGTTCACATCTGCGCGCGTTTGAAAGGTCAACGCTACGTCATCATTGATGAACTTTCAATGCAGATGCTGCCGTTGCGGCACTACCACATGAAATCCACATGCCTCGCAGATCGAAGTTGAAAACCCGGTCATTGCTCTAGCTCCTTCTAGGCTGCTCCAGGGATGCTGCTGAATGGCTTTTGGCAGCCGGCGTGCTATTGGTCCATTGAACCAGTGTGTGGATGCATAGGACATGTGGCGCTCAAAATTCCTCCCTTATTGCAGCGTTTTAGAAAACCTAGCACGCTTCGGCATGGCGTAACATGTGTGAAGTAATATATTTCGATAACCCTTGATTGTATGGCATCCCTGAACATGGGCAATCACTCAGAGCAATAAGTGATAGACAAACGTAAAATCCTCGAACGTGTAGTAGGTCGTGATGTTGGGGATGGAAAATGAAACGTCAGAATGTTGCTAAATTACGAGTGTTTTTTTATCATTCTCATATGATTTTTTTTAAAAAGCACCCACAGCCTAATATTAAAAAAAACAATTTAGGCTTAAGCTTAAGTGCAATTTCTTAGAACTAGGCCTAATGCTTTAAAACAGGCGTCTGCAATCTCAGGCCTAAAAACGCTTATCCATGTGCACAGTGGCAGTGGCGAATCAACGATTTGTTTGAGGGTAGCTAATTATTTCTCCCTTTTTAACCCTTGCGAATCTGTCGGTCCGTAGCAACATGTTTCATAGCAGCATTTGCATTTTAGAACATTTCTTAAAACTGTTTTAATGTTAACGACGATAGACCTGCAATTCTTTGCAATGAATCAAATGAAAAAGTAACTTTCTTCGGTAGCGCTCCACGCATTGTTTTCTGTAATCGAGCCCATTCTGTTGCTGCAAATTTGGCATTTCACCTTTGCGTATTCTTTTCTGTTTCTCTCGAATTAATTTGTTTTTCCTATCTCTCAATTCACCAAAGTGCTTTTCCTTAAAATTATGATAAATGTAAGAATGCGGTGTTTTAGCATTACAAATTAGCAAATTCGTTTTAATAATTACAGTTTGTATCTATTTTAAATTTTAAGAAAATACGTTACCTACAACTGTGAATGGAAGTATAATGTTCAATTCAGCATTTCAAAGTATTTGATACACATTTAAGGTAATATCACTAATATATGTTTGAAATCTTGTAATAATTTAGTCATGATTTTTTCAAGCATATCAGACATAAACTATACGTGTTTTGAACATTAAAAGAAGAATGGTGATAAGTATGCGGAGCGATTCACTCTGTATAATACTTAAGCGTCAGTATTAATTGTTTTGAGATAACATTTATATGACATACACAATTTGTGGCAAATGTTTTTGAGCTATATGTTTGTTTACTGGACAATTCAAGCTATTAGTACAATTTGACACATCAAGGTATGAACAGCCGAAGCCTGAGTTCACATTATAACTTCAATTCATGTGTAGGGTACTATCAGTTTATTTTTCTAGTTTTTTATCTCTACTTTTATTCACAAGCACTCAGTCTCTCAACACCATTGTCTTTCTTTCAGTATGCAACGTTCAAGAAACAACTTCTTGCTAGTGGTCTGGCAGTTTGTTACGTTCGTTAATTGACTCGTGACTTATCTTTAGAGATGTACGAGCATGTGGTAATTGGAATGGGTAGATCTTTTTTTAATTGCACCGATGAAAGATTATGCCAAATCTATGTAACTTTTAAGTAACTTAGGTTTATCTCCTTCAGAGGGTCTATTAAATCTCGCTGTTCCCGCTATTTGACTGCCCACATTGTTTAAAGTTTGAAACGCATCTGCAATTTGGCCATTGCACAACCTGAGCATGCACACGGATAAAGGATCCTATCAGCATTCACGACCAAGCAGTTCTTTTATTGATCATCTAACGAACTTGATTCAACGACATCGGTAATTTTCGGTCTGAATGTTTGGTTTATGGACCGTAGTATGCAGCTGTGAACAACTGCATTGACTCTGCGACCAGTCGTTGATAAATCGAGACACTTTACACAATTTAACATCCTCGAGATTTATCACGTGTGGTGCTGTGCACCATGGATATAAAAAACTAGACATTTTGATCAAACTTTCCTTATGCTCATCTTAATCTTAAATTGCTTGTCCCTACCATTTTTTTTTGCTAACAGGTTTGCCTGTGAATATTATCGCCAGAATTATCGTAGAATTAAGTTGAAGTAATTTTAGAAGAAAAGTTAATTTCAATGTGAACCCATTACTCGGCCATCGAAGCATTATTGTGCAAGGGCACCACAGTTTACAGAATGTCTAATAAGCGCTTGATTAGCTGCTGAAAAATACATGTAGTAATAAACGAGTGAAGATTAGTGATTGCTTGAGAAAACATTTATGCGCTATAGTGTTTTTGCCAGTCTAGTCTTAAGAAATCAGCATTAATCGCCGTCGGGTATTTCGGTACAAAAACAATCAGTTATAGCCAAGGCTGAGTTATACCACACAAAAAAACTTGATCCCAAGAAGTAGTGCAATTTGGAGACAGTAGGAAATGTCAATATGTTATCCGTAATCTTTAACTCGTAGACATCTTTTTTTCCAATTTAATTTCTGGATGTCTTTTTTCCAGAAAAATGGATGAAGCTCAAATTGCCATAGTTGTCAGATGTTATAAAATTCCAATTGGGAGAGCGACCTCCATATCTGCCATGCCCAGAGGCATTTTGTACTTTACAGTGAATAATGGACCGTTTTTAGACCTAAAGTATGTTTGGTGACGTTGAATGTTTATGGCAAACATCTGGATCATGTTTAAATTTTGAACGGAAGTTGTAACTTCACCTTATATAGTGCCTGTTGAAAACACACCCCAGATACACGTGCCGTGGTGAGTGCATCCCTCCCACATTGGGCAATCTTGAACTTGATCTGCACCCTGCTGGCATGTTTACGACACCTCTCTGAGATGGTTATTGTAAAAATTGGTTTAAATTACCTGCAGTCCATTGTAAGGTCTTGATGCTAGACTTATGAGGACTCCAGTGTTCGAGGGCAATGCATCTCCAATTGCTTTTGAAGCTAGTGTCCCCAGATGCATTGCGCTGACTAGCGAAATAACACGTCCATTGCGGGAGATCAAGACCATATCCCTGCACTATAATTTTCTTGACAAGAATTACCCTCCAAAATAATTGCAGCGTATTTATGGCGTTGGAACGAAACCACATCAAGTCTGCTTTGCCCATGTCATAACATGCCCTGCCAAGATTATTCACGGCTATTAATCATGCATGATAACGATGTCGCGCGATACTTGCATAATAAGCGTGCTCACTGGAGAATTCACCCACCTAAACTATACTTAATCGAATTTGATGTAAAACCTTATTATAGGATGAGGTTTAATTACAGCAATTTGCCCTGGGGCTCCAAAGTTTTAATTGGATTGTAAATTATATACAGTACCTGTAATGTTTGTGTCCTCGCATGGCTGCATGCATTCTTTATGACTGCAAGGCTCATCTCATCAGATTTTATGGAAATCGGGCGAAACTTAATTCCTGTCGATTTCACGTGCAAAGCAAAATTCAAGCAAGGAATGCCGATTTACAATGCTGTTTCAATAGCGCAGACGTATACCTCATGCTCCGTTTACTCAGTTATAATCATCGAACCATCTTTGTCAGAGTTTCATTTGATTTTTTTTTTCATTCCGACTGTTTCATCCAATATTTTTTGTATTAATTTTGGATGAAATTTATCCGCCTACTATATGTATATGGGAAATCTTTGCTGAGAGTTTTGAGTGGAATTCTATTGAATAACAAGAAATAATTATATGTCAATTGCCTAGATTGAAATTCTTTTCCAATTACATGTATGTCTACCCTATCGAGCTCGCCAAAAGTTATAGGCCTGTTTCGATTTCTGTAGAAATTTTTTCCCAGCAGTTGTATATATTCAACGGGCATTGTACATGTATAATGAAAATGTTGATGTCATGCAACCCACGTCTGCGAATTTAAGGTCATTCTTGTAATATACGCAGCCTATGTAGCGGATTCGGTTAACGTTTCTGATTTCCCAAATGTATGGTTGAGTGCATTTGTTTGTCTAGCTGGAGTTTATTCTTTATTTTTATCCTGTGATAAATCCTAACTGCTAAAACCAGGACACCATAAAGCAAAGGCATATACATTAACATGTATGTTAACCTTACCCTTTTCCTAGAAATGGATCCCCATATGCTATTCTAGAGTTAGGAACACCCATAGAATCTGGAAATTACTAGCTTACATTTCCTTGAATCAATCGCCGATCGAAAAGCTGGAAGTTGTTATGGGCAATTAAGTACGGAAATTAAATTAACTTTTCCTGGAATTGCGTCGTTTTAGGGTATTCTAGTAGACCCATGATGGCGGACAACCAGGGTGGGTCAGATCCGCCAATATCGACTCTAGACACGGTGCATTAACATGCCAGTTTTATTTCTGTATGGATGTACAGTGCGTTTTTGTGTTTGCACCCCTCCATCCATCGCATCTGGTTCGGCTGTTAACAGTGTGAGACTTGGTTCCAGATGGACTCCTGTTTGGTTTATCACTTCTGGTACCCTTTTCCAAGTGCTTTGCCATTCTCGGCAGCGCATGTCGAAGACTCCCCACAGAATGACTTATGATCCATGGACATGTCTGGGAGGTCAATGGGCGTTAATAACACTGAACACAAAAGGCTTGTCACCCCCTCGTATTTGCAATGTGCATTCATTTGCATTATGTCGTTAAGATTGCTGGTCTTTGATAATTCTTCAATCTATATGAGTTTTAATGAGTTTTTTGGGCAAGCGCCTCTTAATGTAAATTCCAGCAAATTAGCGCTAATTCGCATATTTGCTGCGAATGTGTCCCCTGGCGGCACAGAAATTGCTTAGTCGTAAACGCGAGTTTCTATTTATTTAGATCCTCTCGCATTGTTTCAATTAAACCTAGAAGAAATTATAAAAATTGTAGCCTGGTTGATGCTAGTGCTCCGCGTTCTGGTTTAATTAGCATTTTGAAATAATGTAGCAAGTTTACCCACATTTAGCACAAACTAAGCTTTGCACTCAATGAATTATCATAGATTTATCTCGCGAGTCTTTCTCTGTATACACGTGATACTGATTTGTGGAGAACATTAGAATAAATCTGTGAAATTGTAACTCAATAAATTCACAACACAGTGGAAGTGGCCCAGTTGCGATTTAGTCATATATGCTTGTATATGTATTTGTACAATGTACATGTGTGATATTTCATGATCAGTTTTCTAAATTATGTATGACTATTTATGTAGGTTTAAAAAAAATCGAGAAAATTCTTAAAAAAGTGTCTTAAATAGAATGCATAATATGACATCTTCTAAAAAGTGTATCGTTTTATTTTCCAAACTTTAGCATTTTTCTCCCAAAACAACATAAATGGTCCAGAACTAAATTGAATTTACTGAACAGACGACTAAGAAAACGAATGAAATTGTTTAGTTATACTTACTTTTGTGAGAACGTCTGTTTCTTAAATGTTAAAATCTTTGTATCTGTGGTTTATTCAGGTGTGGGTCAACATGCGATGAAGGCTGGTAGTTATTCCAGTTAAGCCGTTAGGCAAACTGCACGCTCCTGTAACGCGCAGCTTTACTACTCGTGTTTTTCGTAAGATTAATAATAAAATCGACAATATAAAATAATGGAATGTTTTTATGGTGCCGTGCGCTAGGATTTTGACTTGACGAAACCAGTGTTCACTGTACAAGCACGTGTGTGGGTTATTATGTCCCTGCATAGTTGTTACCTAAATGTTCATGCATTTCATGGCATACGAATGCGATATTTTACTTTTTATCCTTGTCAAATTTGAATACCACCAACGGTTTGATATGGAATCTGTGAAGTTCACGAGTGGCTATAAAATCTTTAAAAAAATAATTTTTTGTACTCGGATTTCATTGAAATGTTCAGATTAGCGTTTAATTTGTCAGCTAAATAACTGCGTGGGCCTCTTGTGGAACATGCATAAAATAACAAAGTGCATATACACTGTATATGTAGGCCTATGATAGAAATACGCAATAAACCCATGTTCTGTCAAGCTTTTTTAGTATTTTAAAAAGCCTAAAACGATTACACTTACATTTAGGAGATTACGTCATATTCACCGACAGTAATCATGGGTGATGCTGGCAACATAATATTCAAGATGTTAATACAATTGCTAGCTTAACGAAAATAATGTCATAAGCAGACTTCTAACAAGGACATATAACGTGTTTAAACACCTTTCTGAGGTTTCTGCGATAGCAGCTTCTAAATCAGTTGTTGTGAATTGAGGTTTAGTTCTTTGGGTCAACGTGTGTGAGTAAATATTGACATATTGTCAATTGAAATAAATTATTACGGCTGTTTTTCAATTCTTCAACGAGTTTGTAAATTGATTCCAAATCAGTAATGCATTCGTGTTCAACCAGGCCTTTTTCAAATATGCGGTTATTTACTGCACTGCATGCGTGCATACACGCTGGCGAAAACGTTTAATGGAAACATGAAATATTGAGAACGGATTTATCATTTCCAATAGTGGTCTGAGTCTGCATCTAATGTCATCGCTGGCATTTTTCTACACAACGGAACTCCATCCCAACGCTGCCCCGAACTCGCCAAAACGAATTATTTATGTGCTATGGACTAGTGAGTTAGGTCTGGGAGCATCTGTTCACTTTTCTGTATGAAAATCGCCTTCTTTCATATCGTGCACGTTAATGTCTGCCGAACATCTGTTTAGAAATTGATAACCTTCTACAGTACGTGACATTGCAGAGAATGAACTGAAATGGCATTGGAGCGCCTTTTTTTCAAATATCTCCTGGTTAGGATGTTGTGCTTGTCCCTCTCCTATTCACCTGTTTTTTAAAAAAAAGATTTTTATTGATAGCGTTTGCCTAGTCGCATTAAGCTAGTACGTCTTTCAAAAGAATTTGAAATACGAATGATTTTTGTGGGCTGTTATAAAGTAGTTTGGGGAAAATTATACCGGATTTTTATGGCATGTTTGTAAATACTCATTAACGCTGAACTATTGATAATTATAATGCTGCTATACAGTAGATAACATCTGGTTGGTACTGTCGCTAGGGTTTATGAAGGAACTAAATTAATCTGTAAATAGTTTATTGCTACCATTTCCATACACGCAGTGTTTCGTGTAACGAAGTCGACATAGATTAATAACGCTAATTATAGGACATTCAGAAGAAAATATTTGTTCGCAAGGTAAAGACAGTTCGTCTTTATCCTTGGAATTTTTGACTGTTTGTTTGACAGCATTGTTCGTTTTGATGATTCTTTGGCAATTTTACGTTGCCAACTTGTTCCGTAATAAGTTGATCAAAGTTAACGTTGAATGACACCGGCTTCATTCTATATAATTAAAATACGCTTGCATCGCAATTAATTTTAACGGGGTGTACTGTCGCTTTTTAATAATTAAAACTGAAAGCCAAATGGAAAATTCTGATTTTCAGCATCGCACACCTCGTTCAACTGCTGTGTTGATGCTGCTCTGAATCGCATATGCCAGTAGTAATAAATGCAAACGCAGACTGCAATTTATTTAATAAACATGCCTTAATTGGGCCACATGGGTCTAATGTAGCGTGCCTTTCGTAATTGTTTGTAAATTTGTTTATGCTGGAGATATTAACTTCGAATATTTATAAGTGCAAAGGAAAGATGAGCAATTCTAATTTTTTCCTCGTATACATGTACCTACGTGTACCTATTCTTTAAAGAAGACTTTTAATTTCAAAATGGATTACCTAAGCTTCATTGCTGCGCATGCTTCATAAATTACTTCGTGTACAATTTTCTATGTATTCATTTATAAGTGTAAATCTCTAAAGAGGTAAGCTCTGAATCATGACAATGACTAGTTAAATACTTGTAGGCCTACTTTGCATCTGTAGCTGTAAATGAATGTATGTGAATATAATTATTATATATTACTGAACATATTTAAATTCAAATTTTTAAAATAAAAAATACAGAATGCAATTAAACGGGACTATTTACCCGTACGTTTTCCGTAAAAATAACTGAATAATCATGCGAGTATATTTTATATAATTGTTAAGAGAAATGCATTCTCAGTTGTTATAATTTTTAATTTTTAAAAACAATTGTGGAAAAGTATGCAAATGGCACGAAACAGTTTCATACGCTTACCGATTTTGTTTGTAAAAAGTTGTTTCGTAAGTAGGCCTACAGTAGGCCAGACAAACGTTTAGCCTGTTACATAATAGATGCCAAATTTTAAGTGCCGATATTTAGCAATTTTCAAACTTCGTTTGCCCATCTGCAGAATTCATGTTGACATTTTTCATAAAGAGTGCAAAGGTTCTCTTAATTGAATATTAATATTAAAATAATGTATGCTGGCGCCATTTTAGGTCAAAATTAAATGTGAAAGGTAATCGATAATCCATTATTCTGTAAACCTTGATGACGTCTTAAAAATATTTTTATATTAGTCCTGCGCAATTGAAAAGTGGCGGTCATTCCATCTATAGTTAAGGTATATTTTCTGTCTAGTCTGTTTTATGTTCTAAAAGTAACTACATGTACTTCCCTACCCCATGTAAGATGTATTTTTATGAGAGTAGTTGATTGAATTATCTTACGCAATGATAGATAGACTAGTTTAAGGGGCGATTATTGATCAAATATTCATTATAATTGATTAGTTTGTTTGATTTCCCATATGACATGATCCTATTGCTTGCTCAATTTCAATTATTGCAATGTAGTGAACGATCATGTACAACATGTATGTAAAGGATACGGCTTGAAGGACACGACATATAATCGTCCAGACAAGGGTTCGTGAAGGCACAGGCAGTGAAATAGTAGAACAATCTAGTGAATCCACACAAATGCTGGCGAATTTGTACTACATGTACATTTGCTAGAGACAAAGACAAATATAAACTGACTAAACCGTCTCGGCACAGTTTCCCTAATTCTAACTAACGTCATAATTAACACCTAGCATGACGACAATTTTTATAGAAATAAATTACCTATCTCTTTTTTAGGTGGTCATGGCCAAGTCTTGAAATTCACATTTAGAGTATGTAATTTTATAGAGCATCCGATTTTCAACCTCATACATATATATAAATAGACGTTGTTAACAGATCGTCTTTTTGTAACGTTTTTTAACAGAATTAAACAGAATGACGTACATTCATAAAAAGGACATAAAAGAATTCAAATATAAAACTATTTAGTGCATTACAGTCCTCCTACCGACATTGGACGTCATTTATGGGCGACCCTTAACCCCCTTTAATAATTTAATTTCAATTTGAACTATATTGGTTGTTGTTGCGGCGTAGTTATTTCCTCCTATAGACAGAATTGAAACATGAAAACGTATAGATGGATGTTTGTTGTAGCAACACGAACAACATTATACCTTGAGTTTGATATCAAAAATGTCGTCTACGGTCTACAATACCGCTATACTGAAATGCTTTTCAGCAATATCATTTTGACGTTCCCATCTCTTTTCCTATTTTCTGTTGTCAGCGCTGTATCTGTGCCGACAGTTATTAGATATTTTTGGTTAGGATTGGGAAACGAAAAACTCTTTGCTAATATGTGCATATTCCTTACATGTT
Source organism: Rossiulus vilnensis (assembly GCA_034700785.1). NCBI lineage: Eukaryota > Metazoa > Arthropoda > Diplopoda > Julida > Julidae > Rossiulus > Rossiulus vilnensis. Next base: position 12,556 of record JAQIXS010004767.1, read on the forward strand.
TTATGTAAAGAAGTTCTCGCTTAAATATTTAATGCAAGAAAGGCAGATACATTTTTCAATTAATCTTAAACGACGAAAGGCTATAGCACAACGTATCCCATAAATTCGCATACTGTAGTTATCATGTAAGCTGATAGGAGTATATAAAATGCAGAAAAAAATCTATAGTACTAACGATGTAGTCGTTTAGAGCTGGGAAATATGTGAGGCTATCTGTTCTGGATGCGAAATGAAGAAAAACAGCATTTATACTGGCTTTATTTTTTTCTTGGCTTGCATCCTTATTTATCAAAGTTCTATTCCGTCTATACCCAATTTTGATCATCGATTTTTTAGGATATCCAATGTGTGTCCACGCGACAAGAAAGCAAAGGAGCTCCAGAAATAAATAATACTTGTGAGATTGCGAGTTATCTGCTTCCTTTTGTAGCTGCTCCTGGCACAGTTAGTACAGGTCTAAAGAAAACAACGCATGCCTGCTCTAAAGTAATGTAAAAATATCGCGAAAATAGCGAGTTTTGACCCAAAATATAACCTCAGAATATTGAAATGCCATCGCAGATGACAACAGACCAACTCGACTATACTGACTTCAATAGTTTTCGATGTAGGTGGGCCTATTTGTAGCGAACCTGAATTGTGGAATCTCTGTTTGTCTAGGTACTGTGCCACCCGACATATTTTATGAAGAACAGAATCATAGTGATTATAAGAAATGATGGAAACAGTTGAGTAAATTGTCAAATTTACACTTCAACAATTATAAATAATTTATCACAAATGATCGAAATTGATTTCAATTAAATTCGAACATATGCGAAATATGCATGGACAAGTTGACTCATTCCAGGAAAAATTAAACCTTACATGAGCGTATCACCTGGTTAATTAGTGCGAAGTTTTAGTATGGTTGAGCAATGAAATAACGTTGCGTATTTGAAATTTGATGCCCGCTTACATGCACTATCGATGCCTGTTTACACAACACCTTTCCAATGTAAATTTATTGCAAATGAACTTATAAATGCAGACAAATGTAACCAATTAATTCAAAGCACGATACTATTGTTAGTACTTTAACAACTAATTTTGTACAGAATATTGAACATGATTTTGGTATTAGTGTTTTTTCTGCGAACATATTGCAAACCATGTACAGAAGAACTGGGTGGTAGATATTGTTTAATGGTCATTTATGTGGTCGCTACCAATAATGGAAATTGGCTGCTCCATACCCATATTATGCCAATTTGTTATCCATTGTAGCTCTTTGGCAAAATTAGCAATATTATATTCTAATCACTTGAGGCAGAAATTGATAGACCTAGATAGACACACGTAGACATTGAAGTATTTGCTGTGAAGAAACTGGCTGCCTATCCTGAAGTGGCAAAGAAAAGCTGCAGAGATTGTATTTCCACGCTGATGAGGCGCCTCATGACAGAGACGCTGGTGCTGCGTGTATTATGTATAAATATATCCATCGTGGATGTTTCTCTGCTATCAACGCAGTGGAGCCAATGATTGTTTCCCACCAATCTGGGCTTAGATTATGGGGTTATTGATTCTTATGTCTGCATGGGATTTTTAGAAACAATATACGTGCCAAAATGCATTGGCGAGACCAGAGAAACGCCTAGAGATTTTCAATAGGAGCTTATGATTTTATCCAGCCAA
>JAQIXS010004768.1:0-14231 GCA_034700785.1 Rossiulus vilnensis
CTGAAATAAATATGTCAAAAAATGTGAAAAGTTATTTCTGTGAAGTGATCCAGAAATGTGATCCAGAGATGACTTTTTATATACTACTCATGGCTGTTGGTTACAAAGGGAAGTGGAGGGGGAAATAAGACATAAAAAATGTTATGTAATTAAGTATGCTCCTTTCGTGCCTGCCTATAGGGCATGCATAATAACGGCATACAGGAAGAGATTGTTCGAATATAACTAAAACACTTCATTTATGGCACCTGCATGTGATCCCTCTTCAACACCTGTCTACTTTGGACAGTTTGGAGTAATTTCATAAATTGCTGTGAGCAAAATTTTCCCACATTTATTTATTAACAGTTAATAAATAAATGTGGGAAAATTTAGCACAAAACGACCTGTAGACGTAAAATCACGTCGTACCGGCGTCGTATTTTCCACAAATACGACGTCGTAAACTGGTCAAAACGTCCAATTGACGTCTTCCTGATGTGAGAACAGACGTCTGTACGACGTCATTTTACATGACAGTTTTGACGAGCTTACGACGTCGTATTTGAGGAAAATACGACGTCGGTACGACGCGATTTTACGACGTCTTTAGGTCGTTTTGTGCCACATGGGTGGTTTTGACGGAGTCCATGATGTAACGACGGCAATGACGTTAAATGGGCGAGAGTCAAGCTGGTTGGGCGCCAATTAAGAGGACTTCAGTGAGGATCTGGATGTCCTCCATGGAATGGTGAAATAGACTTGGATCGAGGTTGTATCCTTCGGATGAAGAGCCGATGGTTAAATGAAAAATGCTGAGTCACAATAAAGTTTCGTATATCGAAAATGTCTCCGTTTTATTACTCGTCAAAGTTAGATATGACAGAGCTTTTCTTTGGGGGAGACCCTACTGGTGGCCACCATCCAGAAATGAACAAAGGCTCATGAACACAAATAGACTAAGCTACAGTGTAGGTATAAATGCGAATACATAATTAAAAATGTCAGTTGCATGACATGGAATGCGTGCACCGCTGATGAGATCCCTGAGATCGGTGGACCGTCTTAGGATTGGAATACGGTCGGTTAGAAAGGTGCTGGCTAACTAAGGTTCTTCTTTGTGTAGTGTTTTTTGGTTCTTCTTTTGGCCTTGGTCTTCTCCATGGGGTGTCATCATGCTGGGGAGTGGCCATTTCGTCTGGTGAGCAGATGGTCCCTCTCACTGTAGGATGCCTAGAAATAGGAAAGGTGAGTGGTGTTACAACAGTGTTTTATTAACAGGGTAGGGTACAAATGTGGGTTTGTGGGCACGTGGCACATGGTCTAAGTAGGTCTCACATATGATGTCTCGGGAGATGACATCACTTGGTTGGTGGCACAGATAATTGCTAATGGGGTTTTGAAACGCCCACCATGAGCTGTGACTCATAATATCTCAATGGTAGCCATCTTGCCTGCATTGTGGCATCAATCATGGCAGATTTTAGGCCACTATAATGCTTCCTAATTTGGGAACGGTGTTTAATTGAGTCTGTTGGGTGTGGATTTCCTTTCCATAATCCTAGTTTTGTACAATCTAGCTAAAAAATAATATTATTTTTGGGTCACTCTGTATGGAATCCTTGGATCATCACATTTTAAATAAGGGTAATTTCTGTTTTTAAAGTTAACTTAATGTTTTGACAATTATGTGACAATTGGTTAAATAAAACCTCTTTTTGTAATAAAAGGAAAATTCGGATTTGCAATATATTTTTAAATAGGCTATGTTGTGCAAGATAATTTCAGATATACATGCATTACATAATGAACAAAAGTCCCAATTTATGATATGTCGATGTACGACATTCTTTCACAGTGCTGAATTACATTAAATAAAAAAAGAAGTTGGCAACATTAGCTTACTTTCAAGGCAGACCGACGTAATTAAAAGCTCTCCGAGTGTGACAGACTGACAGTAGAGGACAGTAAATAATCTGCTGCTTTGTCGACCATCATCCAGTTGTATTTAGGTCTATTTTTAAATGTAAGTACCTTATCAATGTTAATTTAATTTTCATAAAATAAATATCTACACGTTACTACCGCCTGTAATCTCTGGGCTCTGATCCCCAATAAAGTAGTGGCGCACCCAAGCACGAACTTCATTTTTCTGGTTTTTATTATAAACGCCATCGGCGAAAATTTTCAATAACTGAGTTACGGATACGGGATTTTAGCCTATAATTTAATACAAAAAACTAAGAAATTTCCCTAATTAAAAAGGCCGCCGTATGCCAAAATTTTCCAATTTTCCAATCATGGGCTGCTTTAATAATTGGCGTAGCTAGGACATATTTCTGTTGGGTGCTACTGCCCCTTAATACATCTTAATACATCACGTCAATTTTTTTTAAAAAAATTTTGCGGGGTTGAGGAACGCCGTGGGCGAAAATTTAAAAAAAAACTCCCTTCGGAATATATAATGCTGGTTAAGAATTCTTCTGGAAAGTTTCTTGCAAATAACATTACTTTTAATAAATAAACGCCAAAGGCAAAAAATGTGAAAAAGTTGATTACAAATCAGGGAATTTTGCCGATAATTTCATGCCCAATTTGTCTACCAATACCATTCGTTTTAATAATGGAACACTGTAGGCAAATAATTTGAAAAAGTTCATTTAGTGTCGGATTTTCGCATTAAAATGTGTACAAATTTAATTACGTTTTTTAACATCTTCCTATGACCCAAATCATATTAAAATCTCAAATGAAGCAACATTATATTTAAGATTTAATTAGTAATGATTTTAAACTTCATGAACATTGCTAAATAAAGATCCTTCCTAGATATTTTTTATTTTGTATACATCTTTTGTATACATCATGTTGTATCATAATACAGTAATGATTTTGAACAGTTAGTTGCATAAATAGTTATTTTTGCCCCCTCCTTCCCAAAATTATTTCATTGGCATGAACAGCAGTTAATAATTAATAGCACGCCATAAGCAAAAAAGTGTTTAAAATTTATGAAATCTTAGGAATGTTTGCTTATGTTTTACTGAGAAATATTATGTAATAAAACGCTGTAGGCAGAGTTTAAAAAAAATTAATCATAAGTAATGAATTTTGGCTTATACATTGTATTTCACCAAGAAAAATTACTTAAAAATACTTAAAATAAATGGCACGTAGTAAGCCAAATATTTTTAAAATTGATTAAAATCATAGATATTGGCCTGAATTAAAATACGAAATTGGCTTAAAACACGTTATAGGCAAAATGGCAAGAGCAATTGCTGCATGCCTGTTTTTTGAAGTATAGTAGGGGTGACTACTGTCTGTGCCTTTGGGGCTTAGGGCTCTAATGTATAGCCAAGGTGAACTAATTAGTCCACATAGTTATCTTCCTGCCGATTTTAAGACTTTGCCTATGCTCTAGAGGCTGACAAATTGACAAACTGCCCAAAAAACCTTCATCACCCTAAAAATGCCCATATGGTCTATTCTGGACAATTCTTGGGGGGTGCCAGTCAACCTCTTGAAGGGTGCCTGGCACCCCCTTCCTACGCCGATGCTGCTTTTGGCCGTCTGGAGAAGGGCGGGGCGCGTGCCCCAGTGCCCTCTCTTGGGTGCACCACTGCAATAAAGGCAAATTTAGAGCGGCCCTAGATGTTTCTGCACCATTGCACTGGGGTTTGGGATATTGTTTTCCTCTATCAAACCAATGTGTTAAAACCAGGCAAGTCTTTATTAATGTTATAATGCTAAAATGCGAAAGGCCTTACTGCAAATTACTTGACATTAAACTGAAAAGCATAATCTTAAGAATTAAACTTAATTGCCACCACATTTTTTTGACTTGATACAAATGCTCCGCAAATTTTATTCTGGACTAAAAATGCGGCAATCCAATTTTATATTTTATGGTTGCTGTTTTTTGCCTAGCCGATCTAAATAGCAAACGGGGAAATCACCAAGAAGTTTAAAAACTATTTTTAGCCGCGATAAATACCAGAGCTACAAAAGCATCCCAGATTAAACTGACACGCTTAAACAACATCAGTTTCGTGTGCAAAATTATCTCGAAAATGTCACAGAAATTTAAACACTTTATGGGTGGCAGAGTCGGGCATTACATTGTAGTAAGGTACTGAGTTGAATTGAATTGAACTTCATACTTCATACATGAAAAATATTAATAATCATTAATAATTTATTAATCATTAATAATACTGTACACATGTTATATCACATTTTAGTAATTAGAGGATATTTATAAAGGAAGTTTTAAGTGATGCATCTATACACGTAGTTGTCCTTCAGGGTTTGAGTTAATATTTTGATACCCCGTTATGTATATATATATATACACTGTAAATACATGTATACACTCTATTTATTTATAAAAACAAGGTTATTAATTTACGGTTCAGTATAAGTGTTTGCAATGTAAGCATCATTTTTCTCTGTCTTAATAGCGCAATCAGGGGTCATTCATAAAGGGTGTTATGTAATTGTATGCTTTTCAGTTGATTTTGTTTACAAACAAACCATTGATATGGCTTAATGTTCAGATAATACTAGCAGTAAAACAGAACCGTTGTAATTTTATTGATGAATTTCTTCAAAATTTACGAAATTTGCTTTTCACCATTTGTTCAATCATATTTTGAACTGCTACAATGGCAATATTGTTCCAAATACATACCTCATTAACGTCAAAATCAGCAGAAAACCAGCATAAGCGGTATCCGTTTTCAACCAGTTTTTACCATATTACATTCGAAATTCCAATCGACATTTCTAAACATCTACTTACCTTGGACGCCTCCACCCTTCCGGCGGTGTCCATCTTTCGAAAACCCTCTCCTTCCTACCTCTCCTGGAAAACCTTACTAAATGACCCTTTTACTGCAGAAAACCTATAAAACAAACGAATTCCTAATAAACTCCAACCTTCCTGGAGCTTGATGTCGAACTTGAACACTGAGTCGGAGATCCACAATGACTACACGCGAATTTTAAATAACCTAATTTGCTAATTTAAATAAACATTAAAAACTGCAACTGAAAGCAAAGCAAAAACAAATTAAACATGCATTATATACCGTAAATGCATTTGGTTAAAAGAGCTACACTGCCCTAATTTAAACTCTTTAGGTGTCTTAAAATATATACATAATATTTATTTACTTAAAACTTCGGAAATATTAGGGTAGTTTGTAAAGTAGGTTCAGCTGTAACACTTATAAGCTACATGCTTATAAGCATGTACTGTAGATGCCATCTGGCATCTTGTCAGTTCTTTTAACAGAAATTGGACATATAGGTGAAATGGCAATTTTAGAACGGTTACAGACAGGATTTGAACACTGGTCTCCCGAATGGAAGGCGGACATGCTGCCACTAAGCATGCACTTTGCTTGATGGAAAGCAATGCACATATAGAACTTGTCTCATATTAAAAAAACAAACCCCAAGCGTTTTGCTGATTTCAAATATTTAATGTCTCAAAAGCAAATTAAACACATTTAACATTTAAAATGCCATATTACATTTAAGACATGAAATAAGTATTATTGAGACTGTGGATTCGCAGTGTAGATTTGCAGCTAAAACACCAATTCACGCCAGGAAGTCTGCTTACAATGTTAGTAGAAATTTGAGATGACACCAAGGCATGATAGATAGTCTTCTCAATAGAAAGCCAAGATGAGACAGAGGCATGGCAGGAATTAAGTCTTCTCAACAGAAGACTGAGACGACCCCAAAGTTGAGCGGTTGGTATAAACCCTCTCAGCATCAGGCCAGGAGAGGTTCATGGCGACTTTGATTTTTGCTATCTCCATTTCCTCTAGGAATTTGGGGCACTGGCGAGACCATGCAGGGTGGCTTCCTTCGCAGTTTAAGCACAAAACAGGAGTAGTACATTCACCGGAATGATATGGCTGGGCACACTTTCCACATCTTGCAGGTAAGTTGCAGGTCTTTGCAGTATGGCCAAATCTCTGGCACTTAGTGCAGCGCACAGTAAATGGTGGCATTACCTTCAACCTCTGACCACCGAAGTTAACGCGCTCAGGAAGGGTTGACATGCTAAAGGTCAAAACAAGAAATGGTATAATGTCGGGAGCTCCGTTTTTATTAGAAATAAGTCGTTTGACTCCCACAACATTCTGGACATCCCCAGGTCGATTTTCCTTTTTGGCTAGCTCATCATCTTGGAGGAACTTTTCTAGGATGGACTCCTCAGACAAGGTGATAAGTTCAGGACAGAGTTTCACATCTTTGCAATGAATCGTCCCAGCTGAAGAACGTTTGGCATCAGGCATTAATTGGAAAAAGGTGGGCTTTAACGCCTTATTTCCGATTCCAATGTCCGGTTCCATTTGTTGCGCCATGGATGTGCAACTCTAGTTTTTATCACGACTGAAGATAATCAGATAAAGTTGTCAGGGGATTTCCCGTTTGATGTGTTGGTCTCATAGGAAACAGCAACTGCAATGAAAATATAATAAATGTATTGTCAACAGAAATAGGCCATTACGTAAATCTCAGCATTAGTTAAACTTTCGTATGAATAGGTTTGCTAGCGTTTTTGATCAAATGATCGACAAACAGGATAAAAAAGGTGGGACATTTATAAAATTCATCAAATTTTGTTTTTAAAATCATACATTTAAAATTGGTGTACAATTTTAGTTTTACAAATTTTAAATAACAGGACTTATGTACAGTCTTGTGTATTATTAAAATAAGACTTTAAATACATTCAAATCTTTGTCTAACCCATGCACTGTATAATATATATTTCTTGGTTTTCTCGTACACTCAAATATTATTTAAAAAATCCAATAAATTTAACGAATGTCCTCTAATCCTTTACTAATGCTACTACAAAATTACTTTCGAACCCAGAACGATTTATTCCTACCTATATAATTGTAGGCCTATACATCTAACACATGGAAAACACAATACTTAGGTATCCTTAAAAACAACAATACCACACAAATCTCTCTCTCATTTTACTGCAATTTACGAAATCATCAATTGTTACTCACCTCGTCTAGGATAATTTGACGCACGGTTGGTTTCTGCAAACTGAAACAATTTTTGTAATGCTAATGTTGCAGTGTGTGGGCCTAGCAGCCTGGATGTATTTGCAACTCTAGTTTTTATCACGACTGAAGATAATCAGATAAAGCGGGAAACTATCAAGGGATTTCCCGTTTGATGTGTTGGTCTCGTAGGAAAAAGCAACTACAATAAAAAAATAACTGTATCGTCAACAGAAACAGGTCATTACGTGAATCTCAGCATTATTTCTACTTTCATGTGAAAAGGTTTGCTAGCGTTTTTGATCAAATGGTTGACAATCAGTGTTAAAAAATGTGGGGCATTTATAAAATTCATCAACTTTTGTTTTAAAATTATAAATTTAAAAATAGTAGGCCTATGCAATTTTAGTTTTACAACTTCTAAAACATAGGACTTACGTACATTATTGTGTATTATTAAAACAATGCGTTAAATACATTCTTAACTTTGTCTAACCCATACACTGTATAACAGATATTACTAGGTTTTCTCGTACATTATAACTATTCAATAAATCTAACGAATTTTCTCTAATCCTTTATTAATGCTACTGTAAAATTACTTTCGAACCCAGAAGGATTTATTCGTACCTATCTAATTTTAGGCCTATACATCTAACACATCCTTAAAAACAAGAAAACTACGCAAATCTATCTCTCATTTACTTCAGTTTACGAAATTATCAATTATTACTTACCTTGTATAGGATAATTTGACGCACGGTTGGTTTCTGCAACTGAAACAATTTTTGTGAAGCCGAAAAACAATCACGAGTGATTTTGTCATTAGTAATGTCATCGAAAGTATTTAATCTTTACTTAAACGATAACCGCTGAACTATGATATGTATTGCTTGATCACATGTTTGAATCAATGATATTCTAAAATCAAATCAGATATATTGTAGTTCACTAACTGTCACTGGCGTGATGAGGTAGATCAATCATGTAGATTACTGTCACTACATTTGTTTCATACAATTATACAACGAATTGTATTTTTACTGCGGAAAAACGTTTCAGAAAATGTAGGGAAAAATTGATATGCAAGAAAAAAACGTGCAGGATATAGTGTAGTCAAATCAAATGTTTACTTGCACTGAACAAGTTAGTTTAGATGACTGTATGTGCAGAGTATTAATTCTACATTATATTTCACTATTTTCTTTTTTATATATTTACTATGCCGAATGTATGTGTAACTAAGTAAATGATTTGGTCTTAAATTTAATTCACATAAATGTTTTGTTTCGCATCTTGAACATTTTTGTCAACTAGTTGCAATTGTTTTGTCCAACACTGTATATTTCCTTTAGCCACGCATGATTCTTAAGCGATTTGTTATATAAAAGAAAGCTAAAATCCTCTATTTGTGGTTAATCTTTCTAAAATTATCACCTGCGATGTTCTTCATCATTATCATTCATAAAAGTTTTTATAAAAAATAAATGATGAAATGCATTAGTGCTCGCCTGCATTTAATGTTCACATCACCAACGCATAAAAATATTTAAGGTAAATTTCCAAAAATGTAAATGATGCTGCCATAAATTAATTAAAATTATCGATTACATGCATGTGTGTGTACATCACAAAGGTTTTAGTAGCAATACATTTTGTCCTTTTGATGACTCCTCCCTCTACACGTATAATTAACATTTGCCTAATTATCAAGTTACGCCTTCTAGTCTGTTTGCCAAACATAGACAAAGGCCTACAAGCTCTAGTCAATTAGTCATATACAAACTTCCCACGCCTAATTTTGAACTTTGTTTAAAAACTACAGTCCACTTTTGTCAAAACTTATAGAAGGCACAAGATCTGGCTGTATCTTAAAGCAGCCTGTAAAGCATTGCTAGGTAGGAATGTCAATTTGGTAACCTTATATTTATTTTTACTGATTATTGCCTTTACATCCTATCTGCATTACTGAATTTGTTTTCCTGATAAGTCAGATGATTCTGATAACAAAAGGCTACACTTTAAATCTAAATAAAATTTAATATGGCAATGATGTTAATGTAAACCACCCAGATGATAACCGCTGAATAAATCTGGTAGAAGAACGTTTTCGAAATAATTTGCATAATTTTAAGAAAAACAATCTGTTAAAATCACATCTATTAAACAGAATAAATGCTCCACAACTTTGAAAATGATTGTTATTTGAACAAAAATTTTAGCACTCAAGTTCAGAAATAATAGTCAATCACTTTTGATATAGTGGATTTTCTCACAATAATCTTAATGAACATATGAGCAGGGGATATGTTTTTTAGGTTAGAAACGTTAAGCAATGTGTTTCAAGTGTTATGTTCCTTATACAATTGACATGCCCCTTCTTAACCACCATGTAATCATTTAAATTTTTTTAAACAATTTGTGTACACCACCTTATTCATGCATGATTGTCATTCAAGCAAAAACGCTTGGAAAACATTAATATCCAAATTTGGAAATAATGCTGATATTCAAGCAATATTTCTGCTGACAGCAAAGTTTATTGTAAAATTTTGTTGTCCAGTTTTGGTAGATAATTCGCCTATAGACTACATGACTTTCTTAAATTCTTTGGATTTAGTGTTTGTAAAAACATTTTGTATTTTTTTCAATTACCAACGTCGTTCCTTTAGGGATACCTCTAAAAACAGTTGCAAAGAAATTTGCAATACTCAAGAAAATTCTAATCTATTTATTCGTCTTACTTATTTTTTAAATCGAAATTCTAGTTTTAATTGACTTCAGGAAGCTAAATAAACCCTTCAAATTTTTGAAACCTTTATGATATACTGAATTCGTTACTCTTAATTGACGAAAATAAAAATTACAAGTGATATTTACTTTCTATTGATTCACCTTCTATCACAATTCAAGTTCGACACGAAGTTGTATCAATTTTCAAAGATTTCGACTTTTGCCGATTTCTCTTTACGGTGAAACATTCCCTCCCCTCGCATTTGGCTTATCACATTCGGCATTTTATCCGGTACTGGGGTCATACCGAATTATCGATCATACCGTGCTAGGGTGCTCTAACCTTGGGCAACTCTAGGTTAAAATTCTAGTGCATTGGTACCTTAATAAGCACTATTTTTTCTGCCACCCTTGCGTCTGCGGGGCCCATTCTTCTCCAAGAAATCAATCTCATGACGTTCATAGTTATCAATGTCCAAGGATTCAAGTGAGGCATACATTTGGTACAGATCAGAGAGATCATCTGGCAAGTCGTCGGGCTGTGGTTGGCGCTGCTTTGCTCCAGATTTCCCCGGTGGTCCCGCTTGCTTGGTGTTGGATTTCTTCTTGGTGGCTTTCTTTTGAGCAGGGGTCGAATTTGTCCGCTTGGGGTGTGGCGTTTTTCCCAAGTCATTATAAATTCTCCAAGCATCGGACGAGGACAGGCGCCTGGTGACCATGATCTTCAAGACCTCCTTTTCCTCCAGAAGCCTTGGGCACAGGAGCGACCAGGCAGGGTGGAGTCCGGTGCAATTGATGCACAGTGTGGGAGAGGTGCACTTACCGGAGTGGGACACCTGGGCGCATTGCCCACAGTGCTCCAGTGAAGTGCAGGACACAGAGGAGTGCCCGAACTGCTGGCATTTGAGGCACCGAGGGGGGTTTGGAACACGAGGTTCGTGAGGATGAACGGAGAGCTTATGACTCCAGATTGTGACATGCTTAGGCAGACTGGCCTTGCTGAAGGTCAAAATGAGACCCTCTGTAGGGGTGTTAGCACCTTTCCTTTTCGCCACAATTCGCTGGACCCCAGCAATATTCTGGGCATCACTTGGTCGTTTCTCCTGCAATGCAAGTTGGTCATCCTTGCAGAGTCTGTCCAGAATGGACTCCTCAGACACGGTCAGAAGCTCAGGGCAGTGTACAACGCCTTGACAGGATACCAGGATACCAGAAGGCAAATTTGAGCGATAAGCATAAACTTTCCGAGCGTCTGGCCAGGAGAGGTTCATGGAGACTTTGATTTTGGCTATCTCCGTTTCGTCTTGGAACGTGGGGCACTTGCGAGACCAGGCAGGATGGCTGCCCTTGCAGTTTATGCACGAAACAGGAGAGGTGCATTCACCTAAATGGGATGCCCGGGCACATGTTGCGCAATTTGGTAGACAACTGCATGTTATTGCAGAATGGCCAAATCTCTGGCACTTTTTGCAGCGCAAAGGATCTGATGAATTTACCTTCAGCTTCTTGCCGTTGAAATAGACATGTGCAGGAAGGGTTGATGTGTCAAATGTCAAAGCCAGAAATGTTGTCACGTTGAGAACTCCGTTTCTGTTAGAAACAATTCGCTTGACTCCAACTACATGCTGGACATCCTCAGGTCGGTTTTCCTTCCTAGCCAGCTGATCGTCCTGGAGGAAGTTTTCCAGAATGGACTCCTCTGACATGGTGAGCAGTTTAGGACAGTGTGCCACGCCTTGACAGCGAATCTTTTCGGTTGAAGACCGTATGGCATCAGGCATGAATTCGGCTAGGATAGGCTTTAATGCCCGACTTCTTCCACCCGTAAACTGTTCAAATTTCTGCGCCATTGATGGGGTTGCAATATATAGGCCTGTAAGATTAATCTGGTATTTATGACGGCTGAAGATAGGGTTCAAACTGCTAGGGAATTTCCCCGTTTGATATGCAGATGGCGTGGGCAGAAAACAGCTGCAATAAAATGAAAAATAAGATTCAACTAGGTCAATGCTTGTGGAGCATTTATAAACTTTAAAAAAATATGGTTTTAATGTAGTTAAATTCTTAAAATTATGCGAGTCCGACGATTACAGGAGGTGGTATGGTGTAGATATTTTAAATGGAATAGATTTGGAGATGGTACGTCGGCGTTAATGCTCGAATTCTGCCACCCATAAACGGTTTAAACTTCTGTGCTATTTGCAAGATAATTTTGCGCACGAAACTGATGTTGCAATATGTAGGCCTATCAAATTAATCTGGGGTGTTTTTGTAGCTTAGGTTTTTGGAACTGTTAGGGGATTTCCCCTAGATCGCGCAGGCAAAAAACAGCTGCAACAAATAAGAAATCAGAATAAAATAACATTGTAAGTCAACATTAGCAATAGTAATGGTTTCCGAATTTGTACTCCAGAATCAAATTTGAGAGCATTTATAAAATCAAATAAATGTGGTTTTAATATAGTTAAATTCTTAGAATTAAGCGAATTATTTTGAAAAACGTCATTAAAAGCATTCTTATTTAATGTGAAGTAATTTGCAATAGGGCCTTTCGCCTTTTAGCCTTATAGTATCAAAAGTAATAAAGACAAGCATTTATATATTTGATGAAGATAAACAATAAAGGAAAGGAAATGAAATTGGTCTCTGATCCCAGAACCCAGTGGAATGTTGCCCAAACATCAAGGGCCATTATATTAAGTAATATATCTGAAATAATATTGCACAATATATTTTTGGCACCTCTCTCCAAAGACAACCCACTATATTTAGATTACTAGATATCGCAATATATTTTAAAAAATATTGCAAATCCTAATTAACATTGAAAATAGAAATTGACCTTATTCACTTCCGTACCTTTCTCCAAGATCCTCTCACCTCTTGAAAAACATTTTGACACCGGTAAACCGTAGTTAAAATATAGGATTTACACGTAAAACATGCAGAAACCTACAATACGGGCTACTTGTAAAAGTATTTAGGTAATTATAAGTTATAGATGTATTTGAGCTGAAATATAAAGGGGGTACAACCACGCCCATTGATTAGGACACATCTAACTGTTATGACGTCACTGAACACATGAAAGTGACGTTTTGACAGTTGGTAAAATAAAACTTCCTGACTTCCCTGTCACTTCCTGTTGACTTTCCTGTGTTCAGTGACGTCATAACAGTGATTTTAATTTCAATTATGATTCAAGATCTAATCTTAATTTATTATTACGAATTCTTTAATTTCTAAATAAAAAAATGTAAAATTTGGAATTAGGTCATTTGGTATCGTTGTTCCATTTATGATGATTTTGAATAGGCATACCTTTTCTCCTTTTAAAACAGAAAACACGTTCTCAAATTTTTCGAGCCAATACAACAGATATTTCTTGGTTTTCTTGTGAATTAAGAGTTAAATGAAATAAAGATAATATCCCTTCAGTTACTTTACTTTTCAAAAGTAAACACAGCTTATAAATTATTACTCACCTTGATTAGGCTAATTTAACACTCGGCGTTGTTTCTGCAAAGGAAACAATTTTTGTTTATGGAACCTTAAAGCAATCACGAGTGCTTTTGTTGTTGGTGATGACATCAACAATATTTAATCTTAAATAATATGATAACCGCTTAATTGTGATTGGCATAGTCGCTTTGGCATTTATCACGACTGGAAATAGGGTTGAACGTTTAGGTGATTTCGTGTTTGATGTTTACGTTATAAAGGAAAAACAACTACAATAACAAAAACATATGTGACTTTTTCATGCATGGGTAAATCCTAAATTGGTCACGAGTGGACCTATATGGCCATATAAGACCAAACATATCCTTACACTCCATATATCGGGGGTGGGGGGAGGGGTAAATCGGAAATTGCCACAAGTGGACCTATAAGGCCAAATATGATCATACATTTCCTTATAGTCCATAAATGGGTAAATCCTAAATTGACGACAAATGGACCTATATGGCCATATTTGCCCATACATATACATATAATTCCATAGAATTTTTTATAAGCCATCTACCACATATTTTTATGTGGCCATGCACGTGTATACAGGCACAAATGCTTTTATAAAAAATCGTTATACGCATGCGAATGTCAATATATAGCCATAGATTGTCTTTTACATGGCCATATATGGCTTCAGCTAAAATTGCGATGCCAATATACGGGTCATACATGGTCAGGAACGGCATATATAATCCCATGTATGACTATTTTCAACTTTTCCACAAGGCAGAAGTAGGCCTACTGAGCGAAGGTCGTATAACGCATTTTTTAAGTTTATTTAATTTTCAATGTTGTTTAATTTAGTAGTAATCAAATTTAATAAAGCAATGATAATAAGTGCTTGTATTTTAACTAAACATGTATAAGCAATTTTTTTGCATGATAGACATGTGACCGTTTAACAAATTTTATTGTTGATGACATGTTGAATTATGTGGATATTTGATTGGAAATATT